>BLBF01000048.1:7981713-8009949 GCA_015471245.1 Laticauda colubrina | reverse complement strand
TTCCTTCCTTCCTTCCTTCCTTCCTTCCTTCCTTCCTTCCTTCCTTCTCCCTCCCTCCTTTTTCTCTCTCTCCTTCCTTCTTTTTCTTCTTTTTCTCCTTCACTCTTTCTTCTTCTTTCTTTTTCTTTCTCTTTCTTTTTCTTTCTTTCAATTCATACTGTATGCAATAATCAATAGTACCTTAGGGAGCATTGCAGTCTTTCGGAGTAATTCAGAGGAGATGCTCAATAGAGGAGCTGATCAGGAGACTCAGAATAAACCTTTCTTGGTCTGGGAGCTGTAAAATGGAGAGACATACTTTCAAACTTGCAAGATTCTTTTTAATGTAACTTCACAATAAAGTACAATTATCTAGCTCATATGTACATGTTTCTTATCTGGTCTATCCAGTAAGACTGGCATGGTGTCACTTAAAGCAGAATGCTTTAGACTGCCAATGGCTAAAATGCATTAAATTGTACAAGTAGTTTTTTGACTTTACTGTGCATTTAGTGATAGTTCAAAGTTACAAAGGCATCAAAGTTGCCTTTACAAAGTGTTTTTTACACTTATAATTGTTATGGCATTCTTATGGTCACAGGATCAAGGTTTGAGCACTTGGCAACTGGAATATATTAAGGATGGTTATGGCAACATGAGATCGTGCAATCACCGTTTGTAACTTTCCCAGCTCACTTCCAATAAACAAACTCAATGGGGGAAGCCAGGTTCACTTAATCACCACATAATTCACTTAACACCTACAATGAGTTGCTTAACAACAGCAACATAAATGGTTGTAAAATGAAAAACAAATGGCTCTGATATTTCTAGATGCACAGAAGGCATTTGTAATGTGAATTGGCGATTCATGTTATTACTGCTGGAACAGATGGGCTTTGCTAGAAAATTTATTCAAGCAATAGAAGCTATATATCATAAGCAAACGGCAAAGGTAATGATAGAGGGAAAACTGACAGACTCTATTGATATACGAAAAGGAACAAGACAAGGGTGTCCACTATCACCTCTGTTGTTTGTGTTAACTTTGGAAGTGCTAAATAGAATTATTAGAGATGAAAAGAATATAAAAGGGATGAAAATTAAAAAGGAAGGATTTAAGTTGCAAGCATTTGCAGATCTGGTTTTTATTTTAGAAGACCCACTAGAAACAGCATCAAAATTGAAAGAAAAGATAGAGACATATGGAAAGGTGGCTGGTTTGAAAATAAATAAAGATAAGACAAAGATCTTGACAAAGAATATGCTATCAAGGCAAAAGGAAGAACTGGCAGACCTATTGAAAATTCAGGTCACGAATAAGATCAAGTACTTGGGGATATATTTGACAGCAAGATGCAGTACACTAAAAGTGAATAATTATATCAAACTTAAACAGCAGATAGCACTAGATTTGGCGAAATGGGAAAATTTACAACTGTCATTAATAGGGAGAATATCAACAATCAAGATGAATATATTAACCAGAATTTTATATTTGTTTCAAACAGTTCTAATTAGGCTTGGAAAAGACTATTTTGAAGATTTAAATAAAATTGTGTTGAAATATATATGGCAAGGTAAGAAAGCGAGAATAAAGTTAAAACTTTTGCAAGATGGTAGAATAAGAGGAGGATTTGGTTTGCCTAATTGGGAGTTGTATTACCAAGCCACAAATTTGATGTGGGTTAAGGAATGGATAACATTAAGAAATACTAGATTGTTGACAATTAGAAGGACATGATCTGTTGTTGAGGTGGCATGCTTTTCTATGGTATAAAGGAACTAAAACACAGGGGTACTTTAGAAGACATTATATACGGGAGACTCTGTGGTTAAATTGGGAGAAGATTAAAAGACAATGTTATTTGAAAATTCCAGTCTGGTTATCGACTATTGAAGCATTTTCTTATCCTATAATATACAAAAAGGAACAAACAGATATGGTGAAATATTAAATGAAAAGGGTGAACTTAAATCTATACAAAAACTAGAGGAGCAAGATATAAAGATGAATTGGTTTTCATACACGCAAATACATTCAAGGTATCATAAAGATTCTAAAACAGAAGGTTTCTATGATAAACTGACTGATGTAGATTAGATTCTGACAGGTACTGATGAAAAGGTGATTAAAAAATTATACGGATATTTATTAGAAATTAAACTAGAAAAAGAACAAGTTAAAGAAACTATGATTGCTTGGGGGAAGAATTTTGGATATGGGATTGATCTAGAGAAATGGCAAAAATTGTGGTCTCAAAATTATAAGATGACAATGTCAATAAGCATATAAAGAAAATATGTATAGAATATTTTACAGGTGGCATTTTTCCCCAACAAGAATAACAAGAATGTTCAAGAATAAATCCAAAAAATATTGGAAATGTCATCAGACACCTGGCTCATATTTCCATATGTGGTGGACTTGTGCGGATGCTAAAAAATATTGGACTAAAATCCACACGTGGTTGGAAAAAATAACAAAAAAACATATAGATTTGAAACCAGAGATATTTTTATTGGGAATTTTACCTGAAATATATAGTAAAGACTTGAAATACCTGATTGTAAATGTATTAACAGTGGCTAAGATTGTATTTGCTAAAAACTGGAAAAATGAGAAAACACCATCACAGGAGGAAATCATTAAGAAACTATTGGAATGTGCTGAAATGAGTAGATTGACATTTGAAATTAGAGAATAAGATGATAAAATTTTTTATAAAATTTGGGATCTATTCTATCAATGGTTAGACAATAAAATATAGTCATAAAACATGTAGACTTTTAGAAAATACTAAATATATAAAGATGTATTCTTTCCTTATCTACAAAATGATTTTAGGATAGATATGGGATGATAATATGAACTGTCACAAAACAAATTAAGTAAAATATGATTATTTCCTAAAGTATGAATGAATAAAAGTATAATCAAATGATTGATTAATAATGATACAAATGTATTTAATATTGGATTGAAAATACGAGATCATATACAAATGTAATTGTAATTGTAATTGAAGACTACGAAATGGAAGCACAAAATAATTTGTAAACCAACCGGCACACTATGTATTCATATATGGAAGATGGCCTTATGTTTTTGTGTTTTGTTTGTTTATGTTTGTTTTAAAAACCAATAAAAATAAAAAAAATGGTTGTAAAATGGGGGAAAGTTCACTTAAACAACATTGCTTAGTAATGGAAATTTGGGGGGCTTAGTTGTAGTTGTAAGTTGATGATTACCTATATTTATTCATGTTCCGTCCGGAAAAGACGCGCGATAGACCGGGTTCCAACTAACAACTCTTTATTCAGTTAACAGCAACAGTAACAGAACATTGGCTCAAGCCGCGGCAGCCCCTTATATAGAGGCTTGCCTGCCGGCTTGTAGCCAATGACACTAATTTAATCTTGCCGCCTTTGAGCGGCTTCTTGTATTGGTTCCTAATGAACCAATCCACTACTGGCCTTTTTGGCCAATCAGAATTGACTACTTGGAACCTTCCAAGTTATACAGAACACCCCTCCCCCTTCAGTTCAGTCCTACATGAGTGATGTAGTCGCGCAGGTAGGTGGTCCTAGTTGACCTGTGCAGCTCATTCTCGCCTAGGACTTCAAGCGGTTCGGTCGGAATCACTGCCTCTCCGGCTTTTCTCCATGGAACCGCCTGGAAGGGTGAGTCAGCACTGCCGCTCCCGCCTGAGTTTCTCAGGTCGGTCAAAGTGGTTCTGCCGCTCCCCCACGGTTCAACCGGGCTGGTTGAGCTGGTCTGGCTGGCACCTTCCAGGTCGGCTTCCCTTTCGCCAGGACTTCTTCTGATGGTCTCATCTAACCATAAGTGCTCTTTTTGGTTGGTTAGATATTCTGATTGTGATTTTAATGGTTCATTTTCACACCCTTTTTTATTTATTTGTATTTCCCCCCCCCCCTCCTTGGTTTTGTTTTCATCAAAATTTATAATTTGAGGTTGCACGGTTGTTTTGTGCTCGATGTTGCGGGAATGAAGCTGGTCTATGTGCTGCTTCCACTCTCTTCCATTGTCCACGGTTAGTCGGTGGGACTGGGGGCCTCTTACTTGTGTGATCGTGGCTGGAAGCCAAGGCGGGTCCCCAGTAAAATTCTTTGCATAGACCAGGTCGCCAATTTTGAAAGTGCGGTATCAGCGGGAAGAGTCAGGGGGGTTCTCACAAGTATAATTGGGGTGCAACCTATCTAAATGGGATCTGAGTTTTCTCCCCATTAATAATTCTGCCAGGCTCTTGTTAGTTGTGCTACTGGGAGTGATGTGTTTTAGTGTAAATAAGCGGTTTAGCTTGTCTTGGACATCCCATGGTCCATTTTCTCAAGGCCTTTTCTTAACCGGATCATTCGCTCGGCCCTACCATTTGCCTCTGAGTGGGCCGGCACGGTTAGTGCATGGTGTATACCCAAAGAAGCTAAGTATTGTTCAAATTGTATTGCTGTTAGTTGTGGCCCATTGTCAGATACCAACAAATCAGGTAACCCATGAGTTGCAAATAATTTGTTTAGCTGTTTTATAACAGCGTCGGTTGTTGTGGATGACATTAAGATGACTTCAAGCCAATTTGAATATGCATCCACAATTATTAAAAATGTATTGCCCCTAGTTGGTCCCACAAAATCAATATGGATTCGAGACCAAGGGCCTCGTGGGGTCTCCCAGTCTGGTATGGGGGCTTGTGGTGGTGTGGGTCTAGCTCTCTGACACTTGTGGCATGTTGCAACCCAGCGTTCAATGTCCTTCTCTAAGTTAGGCCACCAGACATAGCTCCTGGCCAGGCTTTTCATTTTAACTATGCCTGGTTGGACCTCATGTAACATGCCTAACGCCTCTTGTAGTTTAGATGGAATCATTACTGATCTCCCCACAACAACCCCTTTTGTATTGACAGTTCAGTTTGTCTAATCCGGAAAGGTTTAAAGTTTTCAGTCTTTTGGCCTTCCGGCCAGCCTTTACCTACCCAAGTCAAAACGCAGGCAGTCAATGAGTCTTTCGCCGTGGCTCTGGCGACATCATCCACAGTCAGTGGAAGTTCAGGGCAGGTTTTTAGTTGTAGAGTGGCGTGGGCTGGAGCTGGGTCGTCCTCTAAGATTGGTAAAGGTGTTCAGCTTAATGCGTCTGCATGGGTGATTTGTTTCCCGGGTCGATGCAGCAATGTATACGAGTAGGCGGCCAGGAATTCTGACCACCTAGTCATCCATGGAGATAGAATGTTTGGTGTGGGTTTATTCTCAGCCAAAATCCCTAGTAATGGTTTATGGTCAGTCACAATGGAGAATGTTCTACTGTATAGGTATTCATGAAAGTGTTTTACTCCATTGACGATTGCCAGGGCTTCTCTGTCTAGTTGGCTATAGTTGCGTTCTACTTTGGAGAGCATTTATGAATAAAAAGCGATGGGTGCCTCTCTTCCGTCAGGTAATTGGTAGCTCAGGATAGCATCGATTCCGAATGATGAGGCATCGCAGGTGACCGTCAAGGTTAGAGTATTACTAAACTGAATAAGAACGGTGTCTGAGGTTAACAAGTCTTTTATATTTTGAAAAGCTCTTTGTTCTTTGTGACCTCAAGTCCAGACAGTTTTTTTATCTAGCAACCCATGCAATGGTTCTGCTATCGTTGCTTTGTGAGGGAGGAATATATTATAAAAATTGATCAGACCCAAAAATGTCTGTAAGTCCATTTTATTTCTAGGTCTGGGTGCATCTTTAATTGCTTTGACTTTTTTTTTCTGTTGGGTGAATACCTTGCTCGTCAATCAAATATCCTAAAAATTTGACTTGGTCAGTTGCCAGGCAGCATTTTTCTTTTTTAACTTTCAAGCCGGATTCTCTGAATTTCGTTAGTACTTCCTTTAGTCTAGCTTCTAATTGGGTCGCGTTTTTCGCTGAAATTAGGACGTCATCAAAGTATGGAATGACCCCTTTTATTCTGTTTAATAGGCGTTCCATGAGGCTTTGGAAGACACCTGGGGCAATGCTCATTCCAAATTGAAGTCTGTTACATTTGAACGCCCCTCTATGCATTACTATTGTTTTGTACCTTGGCCGTTATGGGGTCTACTGGAAGTTGCTGATACGCCTGGGCCAAATCGAGTTTAGCAAAAAATTTTCCTCCTCCAAGTGAGTGCAGTAAGTGCTGCACTACTGGTACCGGGTATGCGCTTTGCTGTAGCGCATGGTTCAGGGTAGCCTTGTAGTCTCCACAGATGCGCACCGACCCATCTGGTTTTACAGGTGTTACTATTGGTGTCTCCCACCTGGCGTGGTCAATTGGTTCTATGACCCCTTGTGCAATCAATTTATTTAATTGCTCATCTATTTTGGGTTTTAATGCAAAGGGGACCCGTATGGCTTTTAGTCTTCTCGGTGCTATTTGGGGATCTAGGCTAAAGGATATTGGGGTTCCCCAGTACCTGCCTAGAATTCCATTGAAGATGTCCTGGAATTTGTGTAGCAGGTTCTCTTCCCAATCGCTCATGACTATTCAGCTCACTCCGGTCATCCCGATGCCCAATGGCGCGAACCATTCGATGCCCAGAAGGCTGGGACGGTCTCGGTCGACTATAGTCAATGGCAGGACTTCAGCATGTTGCTTGTAAGTTACTTTGAAGTGTCCCAGACTTACAATGGGAATCCTATTTCCCTGGTAGTCTTTGAGAATTAATTTTTGTTTTTTGAGTTCGTTTTGTCTGATGTTTGCAATCAGATGTCTAATTGTGTTCCAAGACACCATTGATAGAAAAGATCCTGAGTCGACCTCCATCTCACAAGGGCTTCCTTCGATGGACACTACAATTCTGACTTTTTTCCCGCTTTCCGTCTGTGCGCTTCTTATAGTGACAGTCTGATGTGTGTTTTCTCGGTTGCTGGTTTCCTTGCTGCGCTCACATTTTCTGTCGGCTTGCCTCGAGTCAGTTCTTGGTAGGGAATTACTGTGTCTCCTAAGGCTGCTGTTTCTTTGATTTTGGCAGACTCTTTCGATATGTCCCCTCTTTTTGCAAGCCTGACAGATGGCATCAAGGAACCTGCATTCGGGGGTGGTTTCCTCCACAACCAGTGCATTCCTGCGAATTTTTCTTCCTTTCGTGCCTTTTTTGGTTTGCGTAAGGGCGCTGGACCTCATTGTCATCTTCATCAGTGTCTGATGACTCGTCTAGGTCTTCGTGGTGTGTGTTTGTGACAGCTTGCTTTCTCCCTCCGCCTGAGATTTTTTCTTTTGGAAGGGTTGTCGTGTCAGCACTGGCATTCATCATCTTCATTGTAGCCGTGATTTCTTTGCGGCTTCCATGGCGGTTGCTTCCACGATTGCCTCTGCCACCGTTATGTTAGGTCTGTTTAAGAGTTTTCTTTGAAGGGTAGAGTCCCTAAAACCTAACACGACACGATCTTGCATTGCCTCATCCATATTTTGGAATTCACAGGCTCCTCCAATATGGCGCAGAGCTGCCACAAAATCAGCAAAGGTTTCGTCTTCCCTCTGGTCTCTCTTATAAAATTCATGTCTCTTGATGAGGTTTGAGACAACCGGCGAATAGTGAGCTTTCAGCATTCGGTTAAGTTCAGACCAGGTCATCTGTTTCACGTCTCTGGGCTTCGCTAATGCCTTCGCCATATTAAATACGGCTGGCCCACAATGTGTTAGGAAGACAGCCCTCTTACGCTGATCGGAATTTTTTTCCATTACGTTGCTCTCCAGAAACATCAGAAAATGATCAATATAAGACTCCCAATCTTCTTCATTGGGATTGAATGGTGTGGGTGGTGTATTATTACCAGCCATCTCATCTAGCATGGTTTTTCTCTCACCGCGTGCTCGGTTTCCGCTTTAGGATGATCCCACCTTCGTCGCCAGTGTTCCATCCGGAAAAGAAGCGCGTGAGACCGGGTTCCAACTAACAACTCTTTATTCGGTTAACATCAACAGTAACGGAGTAACAGTAAGCTGCGGCAGCCCTTTATATGGAGGCTTGCCTGCTGGCTTGTAGCCAATGACACTGATTTAATCTTGCCGCCTTTGAGCGGCTTCTTGGATTGGTTCCTAATGAACCAATCCACGACTGGCCTTTTTGGCCAATCAGAATTGACTACTTGGAACCTTCCAAGTTATACAGAACAATTTAGTGTTCCAAAGATCATTGGAGTATTGAAGAAGAAAAATAAAACAAACAGTGATGCTAGTTAGATTCAGCACTTCTCTTTCTTTGCAAACGATCTTTTAGTGGATTGTGGTAGTTAAAAAAGAAGTCATATATCAGATCAATACCTTTTCCCGGTTAAAATTGAGCCAGCCTCACATTTATTATCTGCTGTATGGGACAGAAAATCAATTGTATCAGGTCAAAGAGTCTTTTGTTTGGGCCTCTCCTGCCAAATATGTGTTTTTGTAACAAGTGCTACCAACTACAGTGCTTGAGAAATATACTGCTTTGGCAAATTGATTCATCTAAGTTGCTGTAGATCAAAGAAAACATAGAAAACAGAGAGGTATTATTGTGCTTAAAATCTGATGTGGGGAGAGGAAAACTCTACTGGCTCTAGTTTTCATTGGGTTGCACCATCTGATCCACATGATTGCAAGCGCCATCTTGACCTAATGGCATGGATCTCATCTATCCTCCTTCATGCTCTGAGCTTTAACCCACTGCACTTCAGACATAGGCAGAAGGTGGTATTCAGTCAGTTTGGACAGGTTCTGGAGAACCAGTTGTGGAAATTTTGACCAGTTTGGAAAACCTGCAAAGGCCACCTCTAGTTGCCCCCCCCGCCCCGCCATTACCTGTCCTATATTTCCTTGTTTTTTAGCTCAGCTGATTGCCTGACATAAAAAACAGTTCAGGCAGCTTTCCTGTGTTAATAGAGGTCTGTATTTAAGCACGGAGCACTGTTGTGATTTGCTGGCAGTCTGTGTACATGGCAGTGGAATCGGATAGTGGGGAAGAACGAGGACCAGTCAGGGAGTCTGGGGAGGACTTGAATGAGGATGTTGCATCTGATACAGATGGAGCCAGGACCATCTGGGAGTGGTGTGCTGCCTCCAGAGCTTCAGAGTCTGGAAGCAGCGAGGCAGAGGAAAAAGGGGAGCCTGTTCCCAGAGCACTTGTGTGCAGAGCTGCCAGAAGGCAAGAGCAACTGAGACAAAAGGGGCAACTAAGGCTTGGAGGTGATTGCTCCTCCCCTAAGATATAAAGGAGGTGCAAAGGTAGAGAAAACTTTGCAGGAAGCAAAGTCGTTCGCTCTTTTCAGATTAAACCTTGAAGCTCTGTGTGGACTTTGTACTTTGGTTTTTTACAGTTAATTTGGCACTTTAATGACAGCAATTCAAAGGAGATAGAAGGTTGGGTACTTATCTCGAGGGACTGTTTGGGACTCATTACGGGCTGGGAATGAACATAATTCCCAGCATTGAAATAAAAAGAGAGTTAGACTAAATATGTGCTTAATTATGGTCTCAGGAAGCCTTGATCAGAACAGACGCATAAGCGAAGCTCAGCTGATTTGCGAGATTGCCATGTCTCAGCTGAGCTAAAAATGAGTTCAGGCAGCTTTCCATGCATAGAACTGGTAGGTAAACATTTGAAAACCCACCCCTGGACATAGGGTAACATTTCCACTGGGTCCAAAGTAAGTGGGGCCTTTCCCTATTACAAAAGTTATAAACCCAGTTGGTAGCAGGGATGGTTTTGATCCATCGACCTCTGGGTTATGGGCCCAGCACTCTTCTGCTGCGGTTTGCCAGTCAGAACCTTGACATTAAACCATGCTTTGAAGTTGACATTGGCTATATTTAGACAACATAGTTTGGATGACAAACAATACTTTTAAGCCAGATATCTGGCTTATGACTTGGCGCACCATTACAACCTGGAAAATTGGGCTAATTGAGTAAACCATATGAAGTCATGAATTATGACTGGAATTGAGACTGAAATTACTGTCATATGTCGTGCTAGTTGTTAAATGAGTCACTATACAACCATGCCAAATGCAAACTGGTTGGCAAACACCCAAAATGCAATCATGTGACCTAGTCTGGGACCCCAAGTCAGAAGTAGCCCTAGCCCAGGAGACATCTGTCCTGACTTCAACTAGTTGCTAAGCAACCAGCATAAGTCAAGGACTCCCTATATATGTGTATATATGGGTTTACTATCAAAAGCATTGCATTTCACACATTATTTTTTGCAATACACGATTCCTTTGTTGTCTTTATTCTGTTTCATTCGATTAACCTCAGGGATATCTAACAAGGGGTCAAAAAGCCAATAGGGCAGTTGCAACAGCATGATCAAATCCGCCTTCCCCAGCCAGACATACCATATGACAATCAGTATTATTAACCTCTTGGATCCTGTGTATAAAAACATGCTGATATTGATCAAGAAAATTAAACAAGCTAGCTTCATTATTTATTTTCTTATAGATTGGAATAGAACCGGAAGGGACCTTGGAGGTTTTCTAATCCAGCCGCCTCCTTAAGGAGGACAACCTATACTATTTCAGATAAATGTCTGTCCGGTTTCTTCTTAAAAAAATTCTAGTGATGGAGTTCCGGTTTGCAAGGCTTTGGCAGCGGCAGGAATCCATGATTGTGCGTGGTTTCTGCTGTGCTTGCCGCTGGAATGCCCCCGATCCAGCTGGATTTGGGGGCTATAGTTACCCCGCAGAGGTAACTGAAGATAGGGGAGATCCAGCAGGGGTCCGGGGGAATCACAACCCCCCTCCTCAGCTGGCTTAACTCCCTTTTCCAAAAGCGGTAGAGCGGCGGTCAGCAATGGCCGCCACAAAGAAGCTTTCATCCGGATAAGAATGTGCAGGAGGAAGCTGAGAAAGTGAAAGTTTTTGGCTAACCGGGATAATAAGTAACATTTAAATAGCCTGGAATTTAAGTTTTATTAAAGATACATCATTCCTGATGAAGACGGAAAAAGAGGCGAATGAAAGTAAAAAGGGAAAGTTTGTTTTTCTCACTCTCTTTCCTTACGGTGATAGCAAATGAATGGAGAAATTGGAAAAACCTGTTTTGGCATCAGCAGGTAATCCTGAAAATTAAAGCCAAGGGGACAATAAAGATTTCTAAGCATTGGGGGAAAAAAAACTTTTTTGCTATAAGTGGGAAGGGAGAGGAAAAGAATTAATATTAAGATTTTGTTGGAGGAGGCTGCTTGGAATTTATAAGATCAGAGCTAAACTGTAACAAGACTTCTAAAAGATATATTTTAATTGGAGTTTTGTAGCTGAACTATAACCCCAGGAAGAGAAAGTATAAAAAGAAGAAAGTGCTAAATGAAACAGTCTGTGTGTATTTGGATTGCTTGGTGACTTTGGGACTTTGGGAAATCATTATTTGAAAGATTAAAAATACTTGGGTTGTATAAAAAAACTTTTCACAATGGCACTACTTGTTGAGGAACTGAAAATTGAATCTAAAAAGCTAAAAGAAGAAGAACAAGAAGGGAAGGGCTCTTCAGGATCTGTTTTCCATCTTTTAGAAATGGTGATTTCTACCTACCAGAAACGACAAGAACAAGAAGACAGGGATGAAGAAGAAGCCATCTTCAATGAACAAACAACTTTAGCTGGGGAAGAAAAGGGAAAGAGGTGAAAGAGAATGGAGAATTTAAGACTTAAAAAAACAACCATAAAAGGGAAAAATAAGGTGAAAAATCAATACAATGTCAGAAAGCAACAGAAAAAGAATACAGAAGAAGGTGGAGATTAAGAAGGTGGAAATTAAGAGACAAGGGGATAAAAAGGCAGGATTGGAGAAGAAAGGAAGGGAAAAAGGGAAGAGAAGTTACAAAGGTTTAAAACAAGATGTAAAGAAACAAGATTTATTCGGAGATAGTGGGTAAAAATATGATTAAAAAAGAGATTCTGCAAAGTACATAAGATTGTATTGTTGTAATTTATATTTGAAATAACGTTAGAAAACTGGATTTAATAATAGAGCTTAATTTGCTATGGATTATTGTTTTAATTATATAATAAACTTATTACTCTTTTTTATTTTATAATATAGTATGTAGCTTCAGAATGTACTAAGCAGAATCAGAATGAAAAGTATATATTATTTTAAGTGTTAAAATTAGGGGAAAGATTTAAAGGCATCATACTTCAATCAGTGACTACAGGAGAAATTCTGTGTTAATGAGAAAAGACAATAGAAAATTGAAATAGAACAAACAAAAGATATACGCATAATGTTTTAAATTGAGATGAAATAAATAAAATAGAATTAAGAGAGTGAAAAGAGGGGAGAAGCTATATAGAAAATGTAGAAAGGTAAATAAGTGAGCATGAATTTGAATTTATGTCTGTACAAAAAGATGTAACCTGGGACGAAGCCTCTTTCCAAAAAGAAGTTTTATGTTTTTATGTTTTGTGTTTTGTTTGTGTATGTTTGTTTATTGTAAATCAATAAAATTTTTATATATATAAAAAAAACTCCAGTGATGGAGTGCCCACGATTTCTGGAGGCAAGCTGTTCCCGCAAGCTGCAGTTAATTGTCCTCCCTTAAAGGAAGTTTCTCTTTAATTCCAGATTGCTTCTCTCCTTGATTAGTTTCCATCCATTGTTTCTTGTCCTGCCTTCTGGTGCTTTGGAAAATAATTTAACCCCCTCTTCTTTTTGGCAGCCCCTAAAATACTGGAATATTGCTATCATGTCACCCCAATCCTTTTCTATAAACTAGATAGCCAAACACAAATCCTGTAGTTTTTCTTCGTACAGTTTAGTCTCCAGTCCTTTGATAATCTTTATTCCTATTCTCTGCACTTTTTCCAAAGTCTCAATATCTTTTTTGTAGTATGGTGACCAAAATCGGTTGCAGTATTCCAGGTATGATCTTACTAGGATTTTATAAAGCAGTAGTAATACTTTAAGTGATATTGATTCTATGTCTCTGTTTATACAGCCCAGGATTGTATTAGCATTTTTGGCTGCTGCTGCACACTGCTGGCTCATATTCAAGTGATCATCCACTCGGACTCCAAGATCCCTCTCACACAATTACTGTTTTTGAGTCAAGTCTTGTCTAATTTGTACTTATATCTTTGATTTTTCATGCCTAAAGGTAAAACTTTGCTTTTCTCCACATTGACATTCATTTTGTTGGATAGAGCCGATTGTTCAAATCTGTCAAGATCTTTTTGGATCCTGAGCTTGTCTTCAGGGGTGTTGGCTATTTTTGCCAGTTTAGTTGTTGTGGTCTGCTGGCAGCCTGCGGAGATCGCAGCAGAGTTGGACAATGGGGAGGAACATGGGTCAGTCTGGGAATCTGGAGAGGACTCAGATGAGGGTCCTGTGTCCAATACAGAGATGGGGCCAGGACCATCTGGAAATTATGTGTTGGAGCCTCCGGAGCCTCCAGAATCTGACAGCAGCAAGGCAGAGGAACAAGAGGAGCCTTTTCCCAGTGCACGCGTGTGCAGAGCTGCCAGAAGGCAAGAGCAGTTAAAACAAAAGGGGGGACTTGGGAGTAAGGCTTGGAGGTGATTGGTCCTCCTATAAGACATAAAGGAGGAGCAAAGGGGCAGAAACTGTTGCGTTGTGTGAAAAAAGACTCGAGACCCAGTTGACTTTTTTCTCTTTTTATTTTCTTTCTAGTAACCGCGTGTGGAAAAACCACGGCAGCCTTTTTTATAGCTGGCTGCTCGTGGCTCATGGCCAATGACGGCTCTTCAAATCTCCCGCTGCCACGGACCAATCTATCATAGGTAAATATGCAAATATCTAACACTCCTCCCCGTGTGGTCCAATCTAACCAATCCGGGCCTCACTTATCTTACGTAGTTATATAGATAGGCAGGGCTCTTATGGTTCCGACTGGACCTGTGCAATTCAGTCGTGAGTTTGCCTCTGGACTGTTCAGACAGGGTTGCTGTTTCTCCCATTCTTTTCCGTGGAGCCTTCTGGAAGGTAGAGTTGGCCACGCTGCTCCCAACAGGCCTTTCCTGGCTGGTTGAGTCAGCTTGGCCACTCCCACCAGGAGTGGCTTCCTGATGGTTCTTCGAAGTCTGCTCCAGCATCCCCAAGTTGTTTTCTTCTTCTATAGTTTCAAGTACGTGTTTGCGATTTCTGATCAGGACTAATGTTAGTATTGGTTGCTGTGTTGTTGTTAGGGTTAGTCATTTCTTTTACTTGTGGAGGGTCTCCCCCTTCCCTTTTGTTTGTGTTTGAGGGGTCTCCTCTCTGGTTTGGCTATTTTTGTTTAATTTTTGCGGCAATTCCTTTATTTGTGTAGATTCTCCCCCCTCCTCTTCCTGACTGTTAAGTGTTTCTCAATGTGGTCCTCGATCTGATTTGGTCTTTGTGTCTCCTCCAGCTCTTCCCGTCCTCTGTGTCTACACTGTATGACCGGGGTCCTGTTATTTGGGTTATTGTTGCTGGTATCCACAATGGTTCCCCCATGAAGTTTTTTGCACAAACTAGATCCCCTGTTTTGAATGTGCGGCACTTACTGGAGGAGTCTGCTGGCTTTTCTGGGCTATATGTGTGGTGTAGCCTGTCTAGGTTTGATCTTCGTTTCCTTCCCATTAATAATTCTACTGGGCTTTTATTTGTTGTAGTGTTTGGTGTAATGTGTTGTATACTTAGTAGTTTGTCTATTTTTTCCTGTATATCCCCTGGTCCCAATTTGTGTAGTGCTTCCTCAGTGTAACGGACCTTGCGTTCCACCCGTCCGCTCATAGCCAGACGTCCCGGTGCTGTTAGTACATGCCTTATCCCTTGTTCTGCCAGGAACCTTTCGAATGTTATTGCCGTGAATTGTGGTCCGTTGTCGAATACAACTAAATCCGGCAATCCATGTGTCGTAAAAAGTTTTCTTAGTTGTCTAATAACAGCTTATGTCGTGGTTGAGTGCATGATGTTTACCTCCAGCCAATTTGAGTAAGCATCTATCACTATTAAGAATGTGTGTCCTTTAGTTGGTCCTACAAAATCAATATGTATTCTAGACCATGGTCCCCTAGGTATTTCCCATTCATGTATAGGTGCAGAAGGGGGTATAGTTCTATATTTCTGGCATCATTTGCAAGTTGCTACCTATTCTCCTATGTCTTTATCCATCCCTGGCCACCATACATAACTCCTAGCCAGGGACTTCATTCTGACAATATCCGGGTGACCTTCATGCAATAATTCAAGTATTCGTTTCCTTAGTATGTTCAGTATGACCACCCTATCCCCCCATAGTATACATCCCTTTAAGATTGATAGTTCTGTTTGTCTATTCCGAAATGGTTTAACAGTCTTGTCACTTGCAGTCTCTGGCCACCCTTTACCTACTCAATTTAAAATCTGTGCCAGGTTTCTGTCTCTCGCGGTTTCCATAGCAATGTCTGTTGCTGTTATAGGTAGGTTTGCCAATGTCTCGATTTGAAGGGTTGATGTGGTTGGTGTATGATCATCATCTAAATCAGGTAGGGGGGGGAACGGCTTAGGGTGTCAGCATGTGTTATGTTCTTTCCTGGTCAGTCGATCAAGTTGTAGTTATAGGCAGCTAGAAATTCAGACCACCTCATCATCCGTGGTGACAGTATGTTAGGTGTAGCTTTGTTTCCTGCGAGGATTCCTAGAAGAGGTTTATGGTCTGTGACAAGTGAAAAAGGTCTGTCATAGATATATTTGTGGAAATGTTTTATTGCTGTCATTGTGGCCAATGCCTCCCTATCTAGTTGGCTGTAATTTTGTTCCGGTTTAGATAGAGTTTGTTGTAATGACAAGGCAGCCGAGTTGTTTGATCATGAACAACTGAATCATGATGATCTTTATTGGAGTATAGTCTTGCATTTATACACATTTTTAATTATCCTCCATCATTGGTTAACTTTGATTACTGCTTAACTTTCGTTACTGTTCAGCACAGTAATCCATACAATTAATTATCTCTAGTTAGTCTAACATATGTTTATTTCCCCTCTCTAATCCTCCTTTAGATTAGTGACTTTGTTTGCCTGAGTTGTATTTGCTTGGAAACATTCTTTATCTGAGGTTTCTATGGTGACTTGTACATGTACTTTTGCATTGACTGAGTTTGAGTGCCCAATGGTTATTATTTGGTGCGTTTCCTCTTTTCTGTTTGCTTCTTTCCATCGCTTGTTTCTGTTTTGACTCCAACAGCTTCCTATTTGCTTTTCCCTCCCTCTGGGGGGGGTATTCCATCTTTGTTTAGGGCCATAGTTATTTCTAGTTTGGCATGCCCTTGCTTTGTGTCCCCGCCATTCACAATACCTGCAAATAGCTTTGAAGAAATGGCATTCGGAACGTGGATGGTTTCCTCCGCACCCAGCACAACAAAATTCTGACTTTCTTTCATTCCGCTCTCGTCTACCTTTTACCAACCGGAGTTGATTTACCTCTTCTTCTTCCTCTTCCTCTTCTGAAAGGGATTCAATGTCCTGTGGTGTGTTGTGGTGGTGAGTTTTTGAGTTTCCTCTGATGTCTTATTGTGTGTTTGACTAGTGTCTTTTGGGGTTTCCTTTATTGATTTATTCCTTTGTCGCATGGTGGCTGCGGATTTTTTTGTTGCTTCTGCTGCGGTGGCTTCTTCTATTGCCTCCATTAATGTTATTTTAGGTCTTTTTAGTAGTGGACCCTGTAGGGTAAGGTCCTTTAATCCGAGGACCACGCGGTCCCTCATGGCTTCATCCATGTTTAGAAATTCACATGATCCAGCAATGTCTCTTAGTCTTGCAACAAAATCTCCAAATCATCTTCCTTTTTGTCGTGCCAATAAAATTCTTGTCTTTTAATGAGGCATGAAACGGTTGGTGCATAGTGGGCTCACAGTAATTTCTCTAGGTCCATCCACACCATCGTCTTTACATCGTTGAGTGCTGCCAATGCCTTTGCCATTTTGAATACTGTGGGACCGCAGTGGTTGAGGAAGATGGCTCTCTTCCTATTTTCAGATACTCCTTGGAGATCGCTCCCTTCTAGGAATATGAGGAATCAGTCAATGTAGGATTCCCACTCTTCAGTTGCTGGGTTGAATGGTGTGGGTGGTGAGTTGTTCCCGGCCATTTCATCTCACTCGGTCCTCGCTGCCACATGCGCAACTGGGCTGTTTTGTCTCACTACCCCATCCTCGTCACCAGTGCTGCATTTTGGGAAAAGAGACTCGAGACTCAGTTGACTTTTTCTCTTTTTATTTTCTTTCTAATAACTGCATGCGGAGAAACCGCAGCAGACTTTTTTATAACTGGCTGCTCGTGGCTCATGGCCAGTGACAGCTCTTCAAATCTCCCGCTGCCACAGACCAACCTATCATAGGTAAGTATGCAAATATATAACAGGAACTTTTGCAGGATGCAACTTTGTTTACTTTGTTCGGATTAAACCTTGAAGCTGTGTGTGGACTTTGTACTCTGGCTTTTTACAGTTAATTTGGCATTTTAGGTGTTGGCAGCAATTCAAAGGAGATAAAGGTGGGTGCTTATCTCGAGAGACTGTTTGGGACTCATTATAGGCTGGGAATGAACATAATTCCCAGCGCTGAAATAAAAGAGAGTTGTTTGGACTAAGCGTGTGATTAATTACGATCTCAGGAAGCCTTGGTCAGAACATTAGTGTCATCTGCAAATTTGTTGAGTTTTTATGTTCAGACTTTCTATTCTCAAATACATATGCCCTAAATTCACATCATACGTAGTCCTTGACTTACAATTGTAAGTTTAGTGACCATGTGAAGTTGAAACAGCACTGAAAAAAATGACTTTATGACCGGTTCTCATACTTACAATTGCTGCAGCCTTCCAATAGTTCCACACTCAGATTTGGACACGTGGCCACTGGCATATGTTTATGAGGGTTGCAGTGTCCTGGGGTCATGTGACCACAATTGGTAACCTTCCGAGCTGGCTCCCGACAAGCAACAGCAATGGGGGAAGCTAGATTTGCTTAATGACCACATGATTTACTTAACAACTGCAGTGATTTGCTTAACAATTGTAGCCAATGAGGTTGTAAAATGGGGCAAAGCTCAATTAAGAAATGCCTTGTTTAGCAACAGAATTTTTTGGCCTCACTTGTGGTAATAATTTAAGGACTATCTGCAATAAATGAAGCAGATATGTATAGAACCCCAGAAGAACATCTGATTTCCAGCTAAAAATATTGTTTCTCTACTTATCTATCTTCTTTCTATCTATCTATCTATCTATCTATCTATCTATCTATCTATCTATCTATCTATCTATCTATCTATCTATCTATCTATCTATCTATCTATCTATCTATCTACAAGCAAAATACCACTCACACATCATCACAAAATCTCCAGAACTGTAAAGCCTACAAACTTAACATTTGGCGCACATGTTCCTCTTGGCTTCTAGGTGCTCACTAAGAAAGGATTTTTTTTCAAATGACCACCAGAGCATTAGTATTTCATATATTATTAACATGCTCTGATGCTAAGGAGTTCTACTCCCCCTCCCCACCTGAAAAGAAATCTGTTCCAAATGCAAAACACAAGCAGAGGAGTTTCAGTTTCAGAGCAGCAACCAGCTTTAGTACAGAACAGTTGAGCTAAGCCATGCCTAGGCTCCTTGCTGTCTCCTTCTTGCTCACACAGCAAATACTGTTTCAGTTTCCAAAGAGCCCTCAACTCTCACACACACTGACAGGACGCTGGCCAGATGAATACCGATGGATGCTGGTAGGCAGAGGCAGATTTCCCCCCATCTTATTTTTCTCTCCAAAAACTAAGCCCGACCACATAGTTTGTAGTGAAACACGGGTATTAAGCTAGTAATTTGTATTTTCCAATGTATCATCAAGTAAGATATTCTCTTCAACATTCAACACACTTTTTGATGGTTGTTTTGGATTGTGGCCTGAGTCCATTTGCAAATGGTTTTGTGCTTGATGCAAAATGAATGCTATTCCAGAATTCTTTTTGCAATCAATTATTTAGGGCTTATGAATATTAATGCAAAACAAGGGAGGGTGAGAAACAGAGAGACATCATGGCCAAACACTTCAGCAGGATCCAGTCAAAAAGTCAAGATGGCAGTTGCAATGGTTTAATCAAAGCTCTGCCTGGTTTTTGTATGTGTTGCATAAAAATGCACCATCTTCACTTTTTTTAACCACTCTCTGCACACATTTCTGATCGTAGCATAAGAATCACTAGAATCAAATACTAATTTTCTACTTTAAAAAGTTTTGTATAAATTGCAGCCAAGAAAATTACAAGGATGTGTCCAGGTGTCAACCATCCCTCTATGGATAATCCTTGACTTATGACAACAATCGGGACCACAATTTCTATTACTAACCAAGGCTAAACAAGTTGTTAAGTTGTGCTCAATTTTATGATTTTTTTTAACCATGGTTAGCAAATCACTGCAGTTCATTGAATCATGCAGTCGTTAAGTGAATATGGGTTCCTCCATTGACTTTGTTTGTTGGAAGCCAGCTGGGAAGGTCACAAATTGTAATTATATGACTTCAGGACAGGGCAACCATCATAAATCCAAGTAGGTTGGGAAGCTTTCGAATCCTGGTCATGCAAGGTATGGGATGCTGTAACAGATGCAAGTGCGAGTACCAGGTGTAAGTTACTTTTTCAATGTTTTAACTAGGGTGGGATTCAAATTTTTTAACAACCGGTTCTGTGGGTGTGGCCTAACTTGTGGGCTTGGCTTGATGGTCATGTGACTGGGTGAGCATGGCTTGTTGTCTGGGCATAGCTTGGTGGTCATGTGACTGGGCAGGGATGGCTTCTATGTAAATTTTATAAAAAAATATGTAAATATTGATTTTTTAAATAAAAATAGAGCAAGTTTTGCCCAAAAGAAGGCAAGGCAGGCAGGCAAATTGAGTTGCTCACAGAATTAGATTCACTTTGAGATCTATCTATCTGCAATCTGCTACCTGAGTCTGCATTGAAAAGTATAAACTTCAGTCCTAAGGAAGGTTTGACTCTGCTTTTAGGTTAGCTAGAAAGCAAGAAATCCAAGGATTTCCTGCTTTCTAGCTAATCTAAATCTCCTGGCAGAGCAGAACAACTGATGGTTGGGGGGGGGGCAGGAAAAATATCAACTTACCAAACCAGGCAAGTTGGATGGCTCGCATGCCAGGTAAGGAGTGAGTGGATGGGGAAGGGCAGGGCCAGCCAGTAGAGTGATTTGCTGGTTCTCTGAATTGCGGACAGTCATAACATGCATATGTGCAGCATTTGCTAGAAATCATCAACTGTGCCGTCTGGACAGCTGACAAGCGCAGTGTTTGAAAATCCTTGTTTCTTGCTTTTTCAACTTCAGCTGTGCTGTGCAAAGCAGCTGCAGAGGGAAAAGCAGAGAATAAAGGACAGCCTAGATCCCGGGCAGGTGGGTGGGCCAAACACCGAACTGGTTCAGTGTCAGCTGCTCTTCACACCTACTGGTTCCAGAGAACCGGGTCGAACTGGTAACATCCCACCCCTGGTTGTAACGAGAGCCCCTAGCTAAGATTCTGTGCAGTTTGGAGAACCCCCAAATCCCACTCCTGGCTGGCCCTGCCCAGCACACCCCTCCCTTCCCAGGAGTCCCCACTAGGCCTGTTTTGGATGCAGGTAAGTGCAGGGTGTATGTGGAGGCCCAGGAGAGTGAAAAATGGGCCTCTCAGAAGTTCAGGAAGGCTGGAAATGGGCCTGTTTCTGGCTTCCGGAGAGCCTCCGGAGTCTGGGGAGGTTGTTTTCACCCTCCCAGAGGCTCACGAAAAGCCTCCAGAGTCCGGGGAGGGGAAAGACACCCCCCCCCCATTGTGGTGCAGGAGGCTGACTAGGCCATGCCCACCATGGTCACAGCCACCCAGTAACCAGGCAGAGAACCCATTGCTAAAAGTTTTGAAGCCCACCACTGGTTGTAACTGGTCACTAAATGAAAATTTGTAAGTCAAGGACTACCTGTACCTAGCTTCCTTTAAAGGACAGGTCTGAAAAGATAAATTGACTGTGTAATCAGTTCCTCTAGTTCCTCTTGCCTTCTTACAGCAAATCATATTTAGCTTCTATATTAATTATGGCAAATGCTATTTTTAAAGATCATCTATGTTTATTCAATTTGTGGCCCAGTTTGGCCATTAGGCAAATTTCTCAGTAATTAGCATGACAAGAAGTAGGTACACAGGTAGTCCTTGACTTACAACCACAATTGATCTCAGAATTTCCATTGTAAATTGTTGCAGTTAGAAATTGCATTCAGACCTTTTTATGAGTGTTATTGCAATGGTTGCTAAGAAAGTGACCCCTATCATTAAGCAAATGACCGCAGGACACTGCGACCAGTTGTAAATGCAAGCCTGTTGGCAATTGTCCATTGGCTTACATTTACAACTCATTACAGTGTTTTGAGGTCATTCACTTAATGAATGTGATAATTGTCTTAACAGCCATTGCAATAAAAGTCAAATTGCAATTACATAGGGGGGGGGTGGCAATAGTCTTAAGAGCAAACACTAGTGTGTGAGGACTGGACTTTTTTCAGCCCTATTGTAACCTCAAATGGTCATAAAACGAATGGTCATAAACCAAGGGCTATCAATTTTTAACCTAGGCTTATAGAAAGATATGACCACGTTTTTCTATCTGTTCAATGAAGGAGAAATCGGCTTCAGCAGAATTTCAAGAAAATTCTTGAAAATTCAATATTCTGGAATTGGTGGAGCAGAGCTAAATAAAATCTTTCAGCTGTTAGTGACTTTAAGGGTGTGTCCGTGCAGTTTTCTCAGAGGCAACATGGAAATACGCAATTTCCCATTTCCTTTTTTTGAGTTGTTTTTTTCAATTTTACTATGTATTCCAGAACTATAGAATTTACAGATGCTGCCTGATTACTGTAGTAATTTTTTTTTGTGTAAACTTCCTTAGTGGCTCACACATTCCTTTGTCATCCTCTCTCTGTTTAATGTTTATCAAACGGAGACATAAACTGAGATATTATTCTTTACTTAACCATTTTCTGATGGATCGGTTGCAAAGTTTTGACATACAGACACAAAGTTCTATCACACATACGGCTCTTCTCAAATTCAGATCTTAGTCCCAATATTATGAAAATAAGAATTTGGTGGATCCAAAATGACCACAAATGATCGCATGATTGAAGTTATGAAGTGTGTGATGGGATCTTGATTTTATTCCTCCCTCAGACGAAGTTTCTGCCTCCTCCACAATAATCTTGCCATTTGTCATCTCCAAGCTGTAATTTCAATGATATGTACAGCCCCATCCAGCTGTTTTCCGTATCTTAAAAAGCTCAGCCTGCAAAGTGGGAAGCAGATCAAAGCAAGGCTGGGGTAGTGCATTAGCTGGTCTTTGTTTCATCAGTAAGGGCTGTTTCAAAAGAAAAACTGGGTTTTGTTTCAGTATTTCATCATATTTCTTCATCCATATTGTATTTTCTCCACAAATCTTATATAACCACTCCTTGGTATTCCCCGTCTTTTGCAATATGGGAAGACTAGATCCCATGAAATTCCATTTCTATTACATGTTCATCTCCTCTGTGTGGGAAACTCCCACCTCTCAGCAAAGTAATTCATTTCCAACTTAGAGGCCTCCAGATTTCTATGATGATTTTCCACTCCCAAAGAGAACACCTGTGACAGCAAATGCCTGATGTGGTTGTGAAAGTATTTTGGAATCTGGAGATCAACTATAATATAGGTAGTCCTCAACTTACAACAGATCATTTAATGATCGTTCAAAGTTGCAAAGGCACTGAAAAATGTGACTTATGACTATTTTTGTTATGACCTTTGCTTGAACCCGATCATGTGATCAGGGGGTTGAGTTGCTTGACAAAACTGTTTCATATTTATGAGCATTGCTGTGTCCCAATGTCATGTGATCACCTTTCACAACCTTCTGACAAGCAGTCAATGGGAAAGCCAGATCCATTTAACAACTGCGTTACTAATTTACCAACTGCAGTGGTTCACTTAATAACTGTGGGAAGGTCATAAAATGGGGCAAAACTCATTTAACAAATGTCTCAACAGAAATTTTGGCTCAATTGCAGTTGTAAGTTGAGGTCTACCTGTACTTAGCAGCTTGCATTGGGATTCCATTTTACTAAGTTTATATATTGTTTAGCAATGCTAAACAATACATAAAACAATATACAAGAGCAATGCAACAATCATAAGCAATTAAAAGCTTCAAGTTAGTCATATCTTTTGGTAACTTCAGAAATAAGACCCTGCGGTTTCCTTGGCCACAGTTTTTAGGGATGGTTTTCGCTTCCTAGGACTGAAAGTGACTCGCGTGCACATGGTGAATTCAGAGCCATGTTTCCTGGTTTCTGCCTGATGCCTTTCATTGCCCCCCTCTTCCAATAATAAAACGCACTAAGGATACAAAATACATCCGCTAAGGTTAGGGCGTTATAATAAACACAACAATCTTGAAATCAGCGTGAGTTACGGTTTTTTTGGCAAGCCGCAAGGACTTTGAGCAGACCATTTTCTGCTTTTCGAGGCGCCCGGGTGCTTTTTTATCCCCCGCACTCCGGTCTGTCACTCTGGGAAACGGGTGGGTCGCTCCGGCCGCGGTGCCCTCTCTCTCAAGATGGCCGCCAGGGCAGCCTTGGCACGCCGCACACGTGGGCACCGGGGTTGGGCGCAAGCGCGCGGCGCTGCCCGGCTGCTCGTAGCTGTGGCGGCGGCGGGGATTCCCGGGAATCGGACTCGGGACGGGCTTTCCCTCCTTGCCAGATCCCCAGCGACGAGCATGGCGAACCGCTTGCCGCCCTGCGTCGTAGACACCGGCACCGGGTGAGTGAGCCCTGCGAAATCCGAGAGCAAAGCCGCTTAAAGTCTCCTTCGCGGGGTCGCCTCCTTCTTCTCCTCACGCAGCACTGGCGGCTGGGCTGGGCAAGGCAGCGGTAGGGTCGGGCGAGTCGCTGCTGTCTGCTCGTATCTCCTCCCATCTCAGCGCCGGAGCAGGCGGCGGATTCGTCCCTTTCTTTACACCACCTCCGCCCCCTTTTCCTCCGCCAGCACTAGCGCCTTGGCTCTGTTCTCCTGGTAGATGGAAAGTCTCTCACCACCTGTGCCGGGTTTTCTCCTTGATCTCAAGGCAGGGACGCCCTTCTTGCCCTCCCCGAGGCCTTCTCTGCACCAAAACTCTGCCCCTCCTCGTCGCATCCTATGGCTGTGCTAAGAGGGGCGGGGGGCGGGGGGGGCCCGTTGTGCCAAATGGCGTTGTGCAATCCTGAACTAATTGGGCTCCATCCTTCTCTGCCCTCGCGTTCCTGTCTTTTCCTGCCTCCCCGAAGGACAAATTTTTTTACCTTTGCTTCCACCCCCCTCCCTAATGCCAGATCCACACCCGCTCCCGCCCCAGCTGTCTCATTTGTGTGTGTGTGTGTTTTACTTTAGGAATAATTAGCTGGAGACCCCCAGAGATTAGGATTGCACCCCTCTGGAGTCAATCTCCCTGCCTTCCAGCCTGAGACCCAATAATTGCTTCTTCTTTACCTCTTCGCAAGGAGCCTAAGAAGGGTCTTTCTTCTTCTAAAAAAAGCAAACACATTTCAAACTATCAGGAGTCAGCCCAGGCAGAATCAGCCACCAGTCCTGGATTATAGAAATTATAGGGGGGAAAAAAAAAAAACCAGCTATGTGCCTTAACTTCTTACTCTTGTTTCTCTCAACCTTTTGCCGGTTTTGTTGTTGTCTCTAAAAATACATGGAGTTTTCTCTCCTTTCTCAGCTTTCTGCCACACTTTCTTGCAAGCCCTCACAAAAAGAAAAAAACATGTCACCTTTTGTTTTATAAGTCCATTTTCCAGGGCCGTCTTAACAGCATTATGGGCCTTGGGCAAAGCAGTGTTCTGGGGCCCCTATGAAAACCACTCACAGGAATAAAAATGTAAATGGTCAATAAAATTATGTATGTCAGTATTAATACAAAAAAATGCAGTAAAATGTCATGAATATGTTGCTGTATTTGATGCAAGGTGCACTGAAGGGTTAATATACACAGATTAGTATGGGGCTCCTTTGCTCTTAAGGGGCAAATACCCATCAGGCCCTGCATTAAGACAGCCCTGCCATTTTCCGCTCAGTGTAAATTATACTCAGTTAACCTAAGGATTTCATTCATTCTCTGGCCCATTAGTTTGGCTTTCTACTTTCCTTAATTGCAGATCTTCCAGAGGGGTCCTTTTCCTTCTCTTGGCTTGATGGGTCATCCAACAGAAACTCCTCAGTGGTTTTTGTCTGGATATCTTTTTACCAATCTTGTACCTTTTAGCTTTCTCTCCCCAAGCAACCATTTAGAGAACAAAACTTGAGAACTAGGCTTGTTTGCTAAAGATTTTACTTGTCCTGGCAACTGGCTCAGTTTACATTCCATATGGGTCGTCCTTGATTTAGAACCATTATTGGGCCCAACATTTCTATTGCTGAGTAAAGTAGTTGTAAAGTGAGTTTTGCCCCATTTTACGACCTTTCTTGTTAAGTTGTTAAGTAAATCACTACACTTATTTAGTAATACGGTTCTTAAGTGAATCTGGCTTCCCCACTGACTTTGCTTATCAGAACATCGTAAATGGTGACCTGGGACACTGCAACCGTCATAAATACATGCCAGTTTCCAAGCATGCAAATTTTGATCAGGTGACCATGGAAATGCTGCAGTAAGTGTGCAAAAAGGTCATAAATCACTTTTCTCGATGTCATTGTAATTTCAAATGATCACTAAATGAATGGTTTTAAGTTGAGGATTACCTGTGTGTATGTATGTATGTATGTATGTATGTACGTACGTACGTATGTATGTATGTATTTATACACTGCCTTTATTTACACATAATTCAAGATTGCGAATATATCCAACACATTTTTCTCCTCCTATTTTCCTCACAACAACCCTGTGAGGTGGGCTAGACTGGAAGAGAGCGTGACTGGCTCAAAGTCACCCAACTGGTTTTCATGCCTAAGGCAGGACTTGAACTCAGAGTCTCATGGTTTCTTATCTGGGTGCTTCAATCTCTAGACCAAAGTGGCTGTCCTCAACTTTAATGGCTATAATCGGGACCAGAATTTGCATTGCTAAGTAAAATAGTAGTTCAGGGAGTCGCATCTGAGTTTAGGACCTTTTTGTCATGATTGTTAAGTAACAATCATAATTGTGAGCGCAAGGGTGTCAAACATCCATTTCATTGAGGGCCGCATCAGGATTGTGTTTGACCTTGTGGGGCTGGGATGGCCATGGACAGCTTGACATCACTTGTGTCGGGGGGGAGGGTCCTGTGGTGGCCTGAGTACTTTGCCAGAAAAAACGGGCTCCCGAGTTCCATTTTTGGCATGATGGCCTGCAGCAGCCCCCCTGAGCTCCGTTTTCACTGGCAGAGGGCTGCAGGGGATTGTCACGGCTGGAAACGGAGCCTGGGAGGGCTGTGTGTGGCTGTCCTAAGCTTTGTTTTCACTGGCAGAGGCACCATGGGTTGGTCCTTTGCTGTTTCCAAGATCCTGGCCTTGAATTTGACACCCCTGGTGTAGTGAATCTGGCTTCCTCTATTGACTTTCTAGTTAGAAGCTGGCTGGGAAGGTTGCAAATGGCCAATCACTTGAGATGAAAATAAAAATCCATAAACATAAGGATGGCTGCGCTTCTTGGTTTTAGAAGTGCAAATAGTCCTTAACTTACAACCATTTCTTTAGTGACCATTCAGAGTCACTGTGCTGAAACAAATTTCTTATGACCAATTCTCAACTTATGACCGTTGCAGCAGTCCCACAGTCATGTGATCAAAATTTGTGCGCTTCACAACTTGCATGAAGTTATAATGGTTGCAGAGTCCCGGGATCCTGGGATGGTCCCTTGCAACCCTCCTCAGGAACTACTGAAAAGCAATGTCAATGGAAGAAGACAGGTTCGCTTAATGACTGCATGATTCACTTAACAACTGCAGTGATTTGCTCAAAATTGTGGCAAAACTTCATAAAATGGGCCACAGCATATTTAATAACTGCTTTGCTTAGTAATGGAAATTTTCGGCTCACATGTGGTTGAAAATGGAGGACTACCTACAAGTCTGTCAGAAGTATAACCTTATATATGAACAATCTTTTCTTTGTTAATATGGAAGTGAAATAGAAAATATTTGTTTTCCACTCTAACAATCAGTTATCCAAATTACAGTGGTTGCATTACTTTGTGCCCCTGATGTGTTATAGGGATGTTAGATGCTAATAAATCTGAGTCTTTATGTTATGCAGTCAAAGATTGTTTGGGTAATTAGTAGATCCTTTGTTCATTAAGTGCTTGTTCTCCTTCTAAACTCCATAGCACAATTTTATTTTGGATTTTTTTCATTTCAGATTTATTTATTTTTATAAATAAATAAGGTCAAGGCATTGACCTACTTAATATTCCTTCTATTTTTCCCCACAACAGCAAGGTGGGCTGGCTGAAAGTCATCCAGTTTTCATGCCTGAAGTGGGAACTAGAACTCACAATCCCCTGGAGCTCAAAGTCACCTAGCCAGCTTTCATGCCTACGGTAGTACTAGAACATGCAGTTTCCTGATAATTGGCTCTAAGTCATGCAGCTGGCTTTCATATCTTAAGGTGGGAGTAAAACTCACAGCCACTTGGTGATTGGCCCAAAGTCACCCAGGAAAACTAGAATTCTTAGTCTCCTGGTTTTGATGGTTTAACCACTAGACCAAATTGTCTCCCTTCTTATTGAATTTTGAGTAAATCCATTACTAGCTAAATAACACAACACAATCAGCTTCTTTCAGTTCTCTTGTTAGTTCTATCAATCCTCTCTCTTCTGCAATTCTAGAGATCAGCTTACACATTGACCCTAAAGTCAGGAGGCACACTGATCTATTTAAAACTTCCAAGGTGGCATGCCTCTGATGTTATTCTGTCTGGCTGAGGTGGCCTTGCATATATTATCTAAGAACTAATCTAGTAATCCCATATTTAATTACAGTTAGATGAGCAATCTGATCAGCTTCCAAACTTTTTCATTTTCAATGTAGAATTTGCAATTGAATCAATACTGCTAAATATACATCTGTATTTCAGAAGAAGGATACTGTGAACTTGCTAGGACTTCTGAGAAACTGCTGAGGATAGTTCTGTAAATCGATACAACCTCTCAGAATACATTTGGAGTCCAAGATCAAAGTCCTGTACATCATATCAGATAATGAGTGTTAATCCTGAGTTCCCCAACCAGGGTTAGGTAGACAAGCTAAACAGAATGTGCAGCG
>BLBF01000048.1:7952865-7970928 GCA_015471245.1 Laticauda colubrina | reverse complement strand
ATAATAATAATAATAATAATAATAATAATAATAATAATAATAATAATAATGATGATTGGACTTCAACTCCCAGAACATTTGGGGAATGAACATAACTGTCAGCCTCATTAGATAGAATTGATTTCCCAGTCAAGTCCATCTTGACTGGGAAATCAATTCCACAGGGAATAAAATTACTTTTGTTGAGATTGGATATAATAACAGATCTTGCAAGTCTGATTAAGTTGTAAGCCCTCCCTAAAATTCTGTGAGTGAGTGAGGAATTTGCCTGATCCGCTTCCGAATGTTATGTGGACGTTCTGGACTTAAAAAGTGCTTTATTTCTTCTTTTGCTTATTCAGCTGATCCTGCGTGACACAATAGCTGTGTGATTTTAAGAAAAGAACAACAGCAATGAGAAGGGGCTGCCTTGAAATGCAAAATATTACCCAACTCCATTAAGTCAACTTTACTCACCAGTTGTTTGATCAGTTTACTTTTTGGGTTTGTTTGTTTTTTTGCTCATGGCTTTCAGATCCTGATAATAAACATTTTTTCCTCAGGATCTCCAAATGAGCCCCTGGAGCAGCTGTAATGTGGAATAACTTCTAAAGATGTTAACTTTTAATCTCAGCTTCTTTCAATAAAACAAACATTTTCCTTCTTTTTTTGTATTATTGATAGGAAAAATACTGTTATATTTGTCCCGACATAGTAAAAGAATTTGCAAAGTATGATGTTGATCCCCACAAATGGATTAAGCAATACACAGGAATCAATACCATCAACAGAAACACATTTACGATAGATGTTGGTTATGAACGATTCCTTGGGCCAGAGGTCTTCTTTCATCCAGAGGTATGAGACAAGATTGCTGTCACCACCACCGCAGTAGTAGTAGTAGTAGTAGTAGTAGTAGTAGTAGTAATCGTAGTAGTTGCAAGGATGGTAGTAAGAAAGCAGGAGGCAGGCAGGCAGGAAAGAGGGCAATGGTACTCATAAGGCACCATCTTATGGCTCAATTATTTTATTTTTATTTCATTTTATTTGTCAAAGGTATAGGGTTTCTTGCTGGAGCAGAGGTTGAACTAAAAGACCTCTAAGGCAGAGGTGGGATTCTACCAGTTTGCACCTATTCGCGAGAACCAGTTGTTAACATTCGAAGCAGTTCGGAGAATCGGTTGTTAGAAGAAATTACTGGCCTAATCCTGTAAGGAAGGCAGGAAGGAAACATTCTGGTGTTGCTTAGAGAAACTGCCTCTCTGTTAACCCTTATTACAATCTTGGCAGGACTAGACTTCCTGTCTTAGGAACATCTCTGGAATTCCCCCCCCTCCTTTTCTGGTATTTTGCTTGTGTGGAGTGACCATTCAAAATTACAATGGCACTGAAAAAAGTGACTTATGACCATTTTTCACACTTACGACTGTTGCAGCATCCCCACAGTCATGAGAGGCCAGGTAAGGAGATGCATGCCTCAATGTGAGTGATATTGAGTTGGCCACACCCAGCCAATAACAGGACCACCAAGCCATGTCCACCCAGTTACATGACCACCAAGCCATACCTACCACCTAAGCCATGCCCACCACCCAAGCCACAACTACGGAACCGGTTGTTAAAAATTTGGAATCCCACCCCTGCTCTCAGGTCCCTTCCAGCTCAATTATTCTCTTAAATTTCAAATGTAAAGAGCTGTTATTGACAAGCTCAGCTGGTTTTGTTTTTCAGCTGTGATGATGTATTTATAAATCAGACCAGAAAGTGGATCAATTTGTCCATTTTTCAACCCAGTAGGGGGAGAAATAAATTATGCTTCCCTGCCTTGCTATGTGGAATCCAGAAAATGTTCCTCCCCACACCTTTTAACAGTTCCTTGTTGTTATTTTTGGTTATATGTCACCTCTTTCCTTTGCTCATTTACAACAGATCTTGTCAGCTCCCAAGGAAGGATTTAAGAAAAGACTTATGACCAAAATTGGGGCCAGAATATTTGCCGCTGTGTGATGTGGTTGTAAAATGAGTTGTGTCTGCTTTTATGACCTTTTTGCCATGGTTCTTAAATGAATCACATGGTTATAAAGCAAATCCATTTTCCCCATTGACACTGCTTGTCAGAGGATCCCTGGCAAGCCTCACAAATGGCAATCATATGACACCGGAATGCTGCAACTATTGTACATACCTGCCCATTGCCAAGAGGAAGAATTTTGATCACCTGACTATGAGGATGCTGTGATGGTCATAAGTGCAAGGACCAATCATATGTCACTTTTTTCAGCTGCAGCATAACTTCAGTCATTAAACCAATGGCTGTAACTTGGAAATTATCTGTAAGCTTTTTACAGCTATTATAACTTCAGCTGTTATAAGTTTAAACCAATTGTCATAATTCCAAGACTTCCTATATCTGCATTAATTGATTATCTGCCTCTCCTATTTGTTTTTAGTTTGCCAATCCAGATTTTATGGACTCTATTTCAAATGTTGTGGATGAAGTTATACAGAACTGTCCCATTGATGTTCGGCGTCCTTTGTATAAGGTACACAGAAAGACAGAATTATGAAACGACATTCAGGTGAAATTTGAAGTCTCACACTTTGTCTTCTTGCTGGTTTGATTAGTAGCTTGCAGGTAGAGGAATAAACAAATAGATTATGATCTTGAAAACATAATTTTGGTAAAACTACTTTTATTTTCAGTATTCTTCCAACCCTGAACATTTCTGAACATTATTAGGTGTCTCTATAGATTCAGCTTTTCTCATGCCTTTAAAGCTCATCAGTTTTTAGAGAAGCAGACAAAAATCACACATTTGCTTTTTAATTTGTTTATTATACTTATTAAATTTGGAGCCTGCCCACCTCACTGACAGGGTAATTTTACCTTGATGGTTTCTGTTTTTTGCTCCAAGGGGCACTGATGACCCATAAAATACTGCAGGTGATCATTGATGTAGGCAAAAATGAAATGAAATACCATATTTAAGTGGCTCTAGTTGCTAGAGATTGTCTATCACCACAAACTAATGGCAGCCTCCTTAATTCTGAGAATCTTATGAGATATACTGATCTCATGAAATTTCAGCTATTAAAAAATTAACTTTTAATAATTCATGCATATGTTTGTAGAGTAGAGGAATAGAATAAAATGGAAGTACTTTATTTGGTGTAGTGTGATCAGACGCCCAAGCAATTTGTCTTACTTTTTTTTTTTAAAAAAAATGCCCTTTTTAAAATGGCAATGTAATTTGGCAGGAAAAGATTCATTTAAATTTTCTTGACTGTTATTTCTATGCATTTTGTTTATTGTTTATTTATTAGCTATCCTTGCACCCTTAAGCTACTTGCTATGATTAAAAATCAGTTGGCATTTTCATATAGGGACGGAGGTACATATTTCATTTTAGTTGTGCCTGGATGGATGCTGCAAATCAAAAACTATGACAGTCCTAGAATTACAAGGAAGTACATTGAAGGCTTCCCTAATTTTTTATGTTATTAGGATAATTAGCTCCATTGTGGATCATTGTATATTTACTTATATTGAATTGTGTTTATCTTTTGCTGGCTCCTGTACATCCCAACAGGTTAACATTCTCTATTTTCATATCTGTCTCTTAAAGACATATAATAGCTTTATTTTTTTAGCTTTATTCATTTTTTCCTGAACAATTAGGATTATTAGCTGGGAACTTTTTAATTTGATGCATGATGTTAATTATCAATTCCATTTATGAAAAGATAGTAGTTCTTCTCTGTCCTCTCTGTATGTTTTCATTCTTTTCTTCTAATGGCTTCTATTGGCATCATCAGTGGGGTGTACAAAAGCTGTCAAGGACAAAGATAGCCTTGAAGAAGGCAGTCCTTGACTACTATGTAAATATCTACTTAGCCCAGGTAGACAGACGAGGGTGAGGAAAACACTCAAGATTGCCCTGTCTTGATTCTCTTTAGTATAAAGAGGAGAAAGAATCGTAGGCAGGCTTCAAGATTCTAGTATTATATCCTGTGTCAACAGAGTTCTAATACGTTTTTTGTGATGTCGCTTTCCTGACCTGGGAAGAGAAAACCTTTTCTAATGGAATGCATAGATAATCTTGGGGAAATGGAGGAAGAGATGATGATAATTTTCAAAGGCTTTTATGGGTTCAGAGTATCTAAGGAATTTACCTCAATTTACCTTAATTTACCTTAATTCCAGCAGAAAGGGCCATTAAAGAAATACTCCATTAATTCCAGCAGAAAGGGCCTATTTTGGATCCCGTTGATCGTAGAATTTTGGCTGGCCAAGAAGAGCCTTTTCCGTTTTGGCCCCCAGTTAAATGTAACATAATAAGGTTTAAAAAATGATATAGACCTAATATATAAATTCCAGATTTACAGATTAACAGAGTTGGAAGGGACCTTGTAGGTCATCTAGTCCAATCCCCCACCCAAGCGGGAGACCCTACACCATTTCTGATAGATGGGAGCCCAATCTCTTCTTGAAAGTCTCAAGTGATGGTGCTCCCACAACTTCTGAGGGCAACTTCTGTTCCATTGGCTGATGGTTCTCACTGTCAGAAAGTTTTGCCTTATTTCCAGGTTAAATCTCTCCTTGATCAATTTCAATCCATTATTCTTTGTCTGGCCTACAGGTGCTTTGGAAAATAGCTTGACCCCTTCCTCCCTGTGGCAGATCCTCAAATATTGGAAGACTGCTATCATGTCTCCACGGGTCCTTCTCTTCACTAGACCAGCCAAGCCCAGTTCCTGTAACCATTCTTCATATGTTTTAGCCTCTAGATAATTGTGTAAGAAAAAAAGATAATGAAAGCCATAAAAGAACGCTACAGCCTAATTCTAAGCATTCAGTTCTTAAAAGTTTTTTAAAATACTGTTTTTTATACTAAAACCCTGTCTACCTATCTTAATTTAAATTTAATTTCATAATGGAAAACCATCAAGTAGTTATTCCTTATCTTGGAGCCCCCTCTTGTGGCTATAAAAAAATCCTCATAAGGTTTGTAAAAAGAAGAAAGTTTAAAAGTTTGACCAGATAATTGCAGATGAAACAAAGCTGTTTGTATTAGGAATATAACCTTGTTGCAGGAAAATAAATAAAAATGAGATAAATAAAATCACAATAAAAATTAATTGTCTCAGATTAGTAAAATCATTATTTGTAAAGTTTTAAAATTTTATTAGGTAGCTAATGAAAAAAATCCAGAGTTGTAGATTATTGAGTGAACTAATTTTTAACTAAAGAGAGATCAGCTCTGGTATCATCACTATCTCCTTGAAATCCATAGGCGACATTTGTAACAGGCTATAAATCACTCTGAAGACGTTATACCGTTACCAATAGAAGATAATATTTATACTTCACTTTGGCTCCTTGGTGCTCTCTGAATTTGGTTGTTTTCTTGCAGACATTTCATTATAAGTTTATTGTTATTACTCAATTTACTAACCTCATCAGTGTTAGCGAGTGTGGGATTTGCTGCTGTACTTGCATTGATTAGGTTACCTACTTGGGTAATGAAACATCTGCCAGAAAACAACCAAGCTCAGAGAGCACCAAGGACCTTAGTTATAGTGATCTGGGGTCATCCTCTTTGGAATAGTCCCCAGTTCTTCTGTTGGGTATCTTGACATTTAATCATCATTAATAATGAAAAGGGGAAACAGGAAACAATTTGTCTACTAAAGAAGGCTCTTTCTTGATTTCAGGAATGAAACAATACTGTTTCACAGCAGAAGTTGTCTAAAATACCTTCATAAAAGGAATTCTAAACAAAAATCCTTTTTGTATATCTTAAGTTGGTATTTACTACTGCTTTCTCTTCATAGCAGTTGTGTGGATTAATTAGTTCTGTTGTACCATACACAATATATGCATTTCTAGTTAACATTTACACCTACCTTATTATCATTTTGTTATTATTAACTCCTGAGCAAACTTTTCTCCATGAATAATGAATGGATGGATCATTCAAAAGTTTCACTTAGTCTTCTGTCCTTCAGTTTTATAGTACATTATTATTCAAATAATTTTTACCCTGGATGCTATGGTTCAATGTCGAAGTTATGGAGACCATCTTCTGCATCAGAATTCAAGTCTCCCATAATCCATTGTCAACTGGATTCATATGTGCTCTTTTCTCCAATGTTTAGGTCAAGAGTCTTCAAACTAGGCAAGTTTAAGACTTGTGGACTTCAACTCCCAGAATTCCTGAGATGACATGACTGGATGAGGAATTCTGGGAGTTGGAGTCCACAAGTCTTAAAGCTGTTAAGTTTGAAGATCCCTGGTTTAGGTAGATCTTATTAATAACAAACTGTATGACTTTATTAAAAAGCAAAATGACCCAATAAAGTTTCTCAAGCAAAGATAACGTGAACAGGTAACAACTCAGTCTCTGGCACTCTTTTCAGTCACTCTGAGGCGTGCCCATGGTCTCAGATGTAAAGGGGCCAGGGACTGTGGAGGTGGCTGTTGCTGGAGTGCTGGTCTGAGGCGCCATTGGGGTGCCTGGCCCCGAGAGTACAACAGGAGATGGTGTATGCAGGAAGCTCTCAGAGAGCTGCCTCAGTCCCGTGAGGTTGAGAGTCACTTCCTCAAGGACCTGGGATGTGAGGCCCAAGATTGATGACAGATGTTCTGAGGAAGGGCTTGGCTGTGGGGTGGAGGAAGGAGGAGTGTAGTGGGGCTGTATGGTCTGCAGCTGGGTCAGGTGAGGCGTCTGTGGTGTCCGATGAACCTGGGCCTGGACTGGGAAGGGCTGCCTCTGCTGTGGGAAGTCCTGATAGTGGTAGGCTTGGTAGGTGAGGGGCTGTTGAAATCCGTGTAAGGGCTGTGACCTCGCCTGGGGTGGAGGAGCAGACCTGGAGTAGGTAAGAGCAGGTTCAGCTGGGCCTGGAGAATGGTGCAGAAGAGCTGTGATCCTCTCCTTCATCACCTGGTACTGGGCCTCGGGCATGTCCATGAGGGTCTGGCTCACGTAGGTGATGAAGAGCTTGCGGTTTGAGGATGGTATATCGAAGCTGGGAGAGAAGATCTGTGCTGGCTTTGATTGTGTCCCTGATCTCCAAGAGGACAGTGTGGCTCTGTCCCTCCGATATGCCTCTCTGCCTGCTCTCTGTGGAGGTGGAACTGGGTGTGGGTGTGGGTTGGTCTCTGGTGGCTGCTTCTTCTTGCTCCATCTGAGACAGGGGATCCTCCACGTTCTCCGGCACGGGGAGTGCAGCTGTCGGGGGTTCTCTGCCGTGGGGCGCACCAAAGACAACTGCCTGGACACGGTAGCTGTCTCCTGGCTGGAAGAGGAGTGGCTCTCTGGGCTGTCTGAGGGAGAGGGTTGACAGAGGGGCTGCTCCTCGGTGGCGGATCTCACCCTCCAGGAAGCTGCACTTGGCCATGACATAGATCTCCCGGTCAGTGAGCTTGACAGCGGCCTACCCGGATTTCTTCAGTTGCAGCTTGCCATACCAGGTGTGCATGTGCTTCCACCACCCCAGGAGGACATCTGAAGTGTAGCCCAGGCTCTCCGCCTTCTCTCTCCAAGCTGCCTGCTTTCTCTTGATGTCGCGATTGAGCCTGTGGCCCTTCCTTCACAGATACTCATTCTCCCTCAGCCATTCCAGCACCTCCTCCTCATGGTCCTCGGAAATGGAGTACTATTTCCTCTCTCCCTTCTCCTTCCCTTGCCTCTTCCTCCCTCTGGCAGAGTCTTCAGGGCCTTCACCAGCAGGGCTTTGAGGGCCTTGGGGCTGGTCCACCACAGCAGCAGCAGCAGGAGAAGCACCACCAGCAGCAGGAGAAGCACTACCAGCAGCACCAGCTGGAGAAGCACCAGCAGCAGCAACACCAGGAGCACCAGCAGCAGAAGCACCAGCAGCTTCAGAGTCAGCGCCAGGGGGTGGGATAGTGGTTCTGTCCTTCATGCCAGGGCTGGCAGGAGTAGGCACAGGCTTCCTCTTCTTCCCCATGGTGTTCTTACAAGATGTCTCTGGCAGCAGGTCTTTCCTCTGAATGCTGACTGCTTGCAAGCTGCATCCTTTTATATCTGCGGAGCTGACGCAATTCATCCTCCCCGCATGTGCAGTGAACACTTTGCATTCACTATGCATCCTATAGGCGTCCGTGATCCATCTGTGTCATCTGCTATGCATCCGCTCCTTCCGCTACGCGTCCGCTTCGCTATTGTCCCCCGGAAGCTCTGTGGATGTGTTATCCGCTTCCAACCGCTTTCATCCACTAGGCTTCCTACGAACATCCGCTTTATATCCACGCTACATCCTCCCCACGTCCGTTCCTTTCCGTTGTTTTCCATTCTGTTTATGCAAATTTAGGGCACTTTTGAGAGCGGATAACAACGGATGGAGCCACCCCCAAAATTTTGCTCGTCCGCTGTGTCCTTTTTGCATACGTTTTGCATCCGTCGGCCAGTGTGACCTAGCTTTTAACAACCACGAAATCAGGCCTGATCATATGGTGACCCATTTAATGGCTGCAACTACTAGCGAACATAATTTCAGGCTCAATAATGGTTGTAAGTTGAAAAATCTCTGTGTGGATTACCTGATCAATCACGTTTTTGTGCTGCTATTCTTCAAGCCTGGAGAAAAGATCCATAGATCTCTCACTGATCTCCCTCAACTTAGAAAGGGCTGCTTCATGACCATTTGGTGGACCTCCCCAAACTCATTTTCAGAGTTACAATGATCAGACGATCACATTTGGCAACCAGCTCACCTTTACAGCCTTTTGCAGTGTCTCATAGTCATATAACTCTGATTTGTGATTTCTTTTGGCCAGTTTCTAGGGTTTACTTTCAATTTTCAGCAAAGGTTGACTGCATTGTCTAAAAATTTTCAGCAAAGGTTGACTGCATTGTCTAAAATATTTCAAATATATTTCTTTGTCATGTAGAATGTGGTGCTTTCAGGAGGATCTACGATGTTCAGAGATTTTGGTCGTCGCTTACAGAGAGATTTGAAAAGAGTAATAGATGCTCGACTAAAAATCAGCGAAGAACTCAGTGGTGGTCAATTAAAGGTAAATTTTAATTTTTCATTAAATAGCTGAACAAACAAAGGGAGGGCCCTGAACTGATTAGCAAGGCCTGTAAATCAGATGACACCTTTAAAAAGCATGCTAATTCCATTTATTCAAGCCAATATTCTGCTCTGAGATGATTTGCAAAGAACAACATTATATTATTTATATGATGACAGTCAGTTGAATTCTCCAGGTTTAAAGAAATACCCAACATCCAGAAAATGTTAGAACATTTTCAGCCCAGAGTTATACTCCTTTGTAACAAAACTCAGATTTTTGGAAATCAGAGGTCTGATTGCAAAAGGTTTAGCTCAAAAGATTTCATTCTGGTCAATGAGTGGAGTAGAGGATGAATGAGAGTTAATTTGGTGTAGTAGTTGAGACATCAGGCTAAAAACTGGGAGGTTGTGAATTCTAGTTCTGCCTTAGGCACAAAGTCAACTGGTCTCTTAGAGCCAGACACTCTTTCTCAGCCCTAGGAACAAGGCAATGGCAAATCACTTCTGAAAATCTTGTCAAGAATACTGGAGGGACTTTATCCAGCTAATTGCCAGGAGTCAAGACAGACAGACGAAGGAAAGAAAGAAAAGAAAGAAAAAAGAAAGAAAGAAAGAAAGAAAGAAAGAAAGAAAGAAAGAAAAAAAGAAAAAAAGAAAAAAGGATAAATATTTTCTTTTTTGCTGGACCATAGATGTCCAAGCTGTGATTCTAGCAAAAGTTTGGAAAAAAAATAGCAGAACTCACAATATTTTGGGCAGGTGCTTGAATCCGGCAAGTGTAATTACATTCCTTCTAGAAGAACAGTCTCTTGCCTTAGGAATGGAGACCTCAAATCTTGGGTAGTGAGCCATGGAGATTTCCTACCCGCATTGCTGGAATCAGCCAACTTTATTAATTCCACACAGATGGTTATTCAGAATTTCTTCTCCCATAGTAATTCATTAAACACAGCATGCCGTTCCAACTGGTAGGCCTGGTTAACTCAGCCTGTGTCGTGTTCTGATAATATTCTGCTTTTGTTTGTGTTTTGCAGCCCAAACCTGTGGAAGTTCAAGTCATCAGTCATCACATGCAGCGTTATGCCATCTGGTTTGGCGGATCTATGCTTGCGTCAACAGTATGTCTTTTATTAAATCAGCTGGTCCGAGAAAAGCTGCACATCATTTGTTCAATTTCTAGGCACAGAAACTTATCTTTTATTATTCCCACCAGCAAAAGAACTCATTGTTTTTTCCATTGCTGGTCAGGCTTATGTCTTGCATTAATAAGATCAATGTGGAGAGAACAAATTTTGTTAGGCAAAATCCCCCCCCCCCCCCCGCCAATCTCACTTAACATTTCTCGGTTTAAAAAAAAAGTGTCTTCTAAGGATTTCTGATTAAATTTGTTTAATCCAAAGAACCTACAGATAACCCTCAACTTACAAAGGGCTGCTTCATGACCATTTGGTGGACCTCCCCAAACTCATTTTCAGAGTTACAATGATCAGACGATCACATTTGGCAACCGGCTCACCTTTACAGCCTTTTGCAGTGTCTCATAGTCATATAACTCTGATTTGTGATTTCTTTTGGCCAGTTTCTAGGGTTTACTTTCAATTTTCAGCAAAAAAAAAAAAATGCCTGTTGGGGAAAAGAGATTTGCTTAATGATCATGGCCTTGACTTAATGACTGCAGCTTTAACATAAAAGAAAGGTCATAACTCTGAATCTGGTCATGTGATACTTTCACTTACTGTTTTGACCCAGGCTTCATCAAATGTAATTAAACAAAAAACTTGTTTTAAAAGCAAAACCTACTTTAATGCAACACTGGGAATTATTTCCATTCACAGCCAAAACTAATTTAAACAGATAAGCACATGCCTGTCAGTGCTGTGGAATGCTGCCAAAAACAGAAGTATCCAAATTAATTATAACAGTCCCAGAAAAAATATACCAGAATACGCAGAGCTTCAAGAAGGACTCGGTATATACTAACTGCTTTGCTTCCTGCAGAGTTTTCGTCATTGAGGTCTGACTTTTATCCCTTATGGGAGGGGCAATCACCTCCCAGCCTTACTCCCAAGTTGCCCCTTCTGCTTTAGCTGCTCTCACCTTCTAGCAGTTCTGCACACGCACACTGGGAACAGGCTCCCCTGGGTCCTCTGCCTCACTGCTGTCAGACTCTGAAGGCTCCGAAGGCAGCACTCCACTCCCAGATGGTCCTGGTCCCATCCCTGCATCGGACACAGGACCCTCATCCAAATCCTGTCCAGACTCCCTGACTGGTCCCCATTATTCCCCACTGACCTATACCTTTACTGTCTGCACCAGCTGTCAGTGAACCACAACACTTACAACTGCAAGCTTCTAACCAAAATTCTGTGCTTAGTTCTGGTCATACGTTGAGGACTTTCTGCAGGATACAAACTGAGATGATCTGCATTTAAGAAGTAGTCCGAAACACCTGAAGATTTTTGCACTTGGCAGCCCAGTACCACATAAATATGAAGCACAGAATAGCCCAAAGCCCACATTCTGGTAGAGAAAAATTCTCTGAGGATGGGCTTCAGCACGAGTCTGAAAACTTGGAAGAGTAAACCTCTGGTTCCAGTGACCGGCCCAGACTGGATCCTGCAATGTTAACCTGGGACACATATGTTCACTTTCGTTCTCCCAGCATCTCTGCTTCCTTCTCCAGCCTTGAGACTTGACTAGCCACCACTCAGTGTACTGAATTGCTCTCTTTGTACAATTCTGTGCTCAGTTCATGAAAATTCAAAAAAGGTGCTTTTTTAGTCTCTAATTTGGAACAGCCCCGAGCCAACTCTGAGCCCTATGGGTTCAGAGCCAGTTCTTTCTGGTAATAATGTAAGGAAGGAAAAATAGTCAATTGGATAGGATTTTTGACAAATACAATAGAATTCTTTATTGGCCCAGTATGATTGGACATGCAAGGATAAGCTCTTCAGTGTACAATGTACATACAAGCAACCAGGAGTGGGCTGCTGCGAGTTTGCAGGGTTCAAGAGAGCCCCTAGCTAAGATTCTGTGCAATTTGGAGAACCCCCAAATTCCACTCCTGGATGGCCCCACCACCCCTCCCTGCCCCTCCCAGGAGTCCCCACATGACCCATTTTGGATGCAGTTAAGTGCAGGGCGTGCACGGAGGCTCAGGGAAGGCAAAAAACGGGCCTCCTGGAAATTCAGGAAGGCTGGAAATGCCCCTGTTTCTGGCTTCTGGAAAGCCTTCAGAACCCGGGAAGGCCGTTTTCACCCTCCCGAAGGCTCAAAGAAAGCCTCTGGAGCCCAGGGAGGGCAAAAATGCTCCTCTGCTATGGTGCAGGAGGCCAATTAGGCCACGCTCAGCATGGCCACCCACCCACCAGGCAGAGAACCTTTTGCTACAATTTTTGAAGCCCACCTTGCAAGCAACACGTGATAAATCACGATCATAATCAAAATACAATCATCATAAATCATAAATTACAACACTCAGTTATTGTCATAGGCTACAAAATAATCAACATAACTCATAACAGGATACTAATAAAAGCAATCAACATGAAACATAAGATACAAAACAAAAAAGTTATAGTCATAAAACGCTGAAGAAATAGGTAATGGGAAAGATGAGAAGGATAATAGGAATAGAGCTCTGCTAGGTGGTTTGATAATCCAGGGCATAAGATGGTGTTGTGGGAATTAGTTGTTCAGCAGAGTGATAGCCTGGGGGAAAAACTATTCTATTTTATTCTATTTTGACAAATCATGGTGTAAGAGCAGACTTCAGCAAGTTTTCATCCATGCAATCACTTTGCATAGTAGCATAATGTGAGTGAGAAATGGAACAAATTCTTTCTGTATTGCTTTCTTAAAATTTCTGTTTCTGTTTTCTGTTGTGGCAAAAAATATCTTGAGGATATGTGTCTCTTTCTTTCAAAATAAACTGCCAATCTATCTTTGCCCCATGTAGTGAATTCCTGCTGTCAAGGGAGAGAAATGCGTTGGGAAGGTGATCATGTACCACCAATTTTTCTTCTGGACAGGCTTATTTTCTTGATCACATTTTTTTTGCATGCAAAAGCTTCTGATTTATCCTTAATATGTTTTTTTTTCCTCAGTCAGAGTTCTTTGAAGTGTGTCACACCAAGAAAGCCTACGAGGAATACGGTCCTGGCATTTGCCGTCACAATCCTGTTTTTGGAATTATGTCATAAGGTTCATGGTGCAGCATCATCTGCTGAGGGTCTGATGGTGAACCTTCTGCTGACGAAGAGGAGAGAGACTTGGTGCAAAAAGCAAAACTCAGTGTGGTATGGATGCTCCCTTGCCTAGAGTGTGCATTAGAATCAGGGAGTTCAAAGCAATTGGACCGGCTATAACTCAGTGGTGAGAAATGACTTGATTGTTAAATTAACTCTTTTCTGCAAGTTAGCTTCTAGTACACAACGTTCGCTTTGCTAAAAAGAGTGAAAGCATGAAATGTTTAGATCACTTTTTCTCAACCTTAGTAATTTTAAGATGTGTGGACTAGAACTTCCCATGCTGGCTGGAGAGTTCTGGGAGTTGTAGTCCAGGCTTCTTAAAAGTTGCCAAGATTGAGAAACAATAGCCTAGATCAGGTGTGTCAAACTGGCAGCCTGCGGGCCTGATGGGTCACGCACAAGTCACGCCTGTTCCAGCTCCACAAATAGGGAAAAACATGGCAAAATGTCACCTAATGGCAACGTGATGCCACGAATTTGACACCCATGGCCTAGATGAACAGAGATCCAGATAAGAAGCCAAAATGTGATATTGTTCCTTCTAAATCCAACATTGGTTCTAATCTGACAGTGTGGTGTTTCAAAACTTTGGCAACCTTAAACTAGGTGGACTTCAACTTCCAGAATTCTGTTAAAATCCACCCAGCTTAAAGTTGCCAAGGTCAAGAAACACTGTTATAGTGAATTTGGCCCTGAGAAAACTCAGCCATTGTAAAATTGGGGTCTTGTTTCATTTAAAAAAATACCCTATATTTGCCATATATGAAGGTTTTGAAAGTTTTACTCTCACGATTATGTGGTTTGTGGTTGTGGTTGGTTTTTCTGCATAAAAGTACAGGTATCATATGCACATAATTTGTGTAAGTGATCTGAGTGTTCAGGTAAGGCCCTTAATACCATGTTTCAAGCCACCCAGTGTTATTTGAGATCGAGATGAGCAGCATATAAATATAATTAATAATGAAATAAGTCTTCCTTGCCACTAGTACACAACCTAAGGGCATTCTTTGAGGATGTCATATGTGTTTTTAAAATGGCAATGTTTATATTGGGCTGAACATAGTCTGCTTCTGGAATTAATTTATAAGATTTATTATTGCAATTTATTTGATTATGGGGGGTTATTGTTTTAAACATGGGAATTGATTCTTCTTGGTGCAATAAAACTATTAATGTGTTCACAAAGAGCTACACTTGTAATATTCTGTCTTGTTGAGGCCCTTTTCTCTGTTTAAAATAGTCCCCATTTTGCTGTGGAATGGGGCTAATTTCTCAGTATATTCCTGAAGAAGATACAGTAGCTTTAATGCCAGTCATAACCAGTGGTGGGATTCACATTTTTTTTACTACAGGTTATGTGGGCATGGCTTGGTGGGTATGGCTTAGTGGGCATGGCAGGGGAAGGATACTGCAAAATCCCCCATTCCCTCCCTACCCCACTAATCTGCTTTCCAGCTCCATTCTCCTGTGCAGGGCAAGCAAAGAAGATCCAACCAATCAGCTGGGACTCAATGGGAGGCAGAGAATAGATGGAGGTGGGGCCAGTCAGAGGCAGTATTTGCTGGTTCTCTGAATTTTTTATTTATTTCAGGAAGGACCTAATGCAGTTAAGAGTCAACCCAGTGTTGATTTTTTTTAAAAAAAATTAGCTAAATTTTTGCTGGAAAGCAGTCATTTTGCCAATGAATTTTGACAGTATATTACAGAGATAGTCTGGGTTTAGCAAAAGGAGATCGTGCATTGCCTGCCCACACCTGCTGTGAGTGAACATTTGCTAGCATTTGTTCATTACATTTGTACAAACAGCAGGTTCAAGTGACCCAGTTATTTCAAATTCAGCTTAGCAAATTCTGCTGAAAGATTATGCCAATTTCTGGTCTTGGGTAGTTCAAAGCAGACAGAATCTTTTGTTCCTGGATTCTGCAGTGGAATCCATTTTAAAAAAAATCAGGCTGTAAGAGGACAATCATAACATATATTTGCAATTTCTTGCCATCAGGCTATTTTGACATATTCATGCTTTCATTGAATCTGGGTGGACAAAATAACTGGATGCTGAGGAAGCAAAATGTTCGATTATACTAAAATCCACTGGCTATTTGGCTCGTTGCCTGTAGTAATTTCCCAACCCTTTAGTCAATTACGGGACTTTCCCCCTGTCCCCACAATTATTTCATTATAAAATACAGATATGAAGTGGATACAGTGATATTTATGTAAACCTCATTGGATCATGGTTTCAGAGATGTTTCCTGACATAACACTTGGCCAACCCCACACTCCTCTACCCTAGCAATGCCTCTCTTGCAGACCTGGGCAACCTGTTCACCTTTCCCACCCTGTGCTGTGCCCATGCAACCTTGCCAAACTGTGCAACTCTTCTTGTGCATCCATCCTGACCCAGGATGTGTTTCTTATCCACCTTTGGCAATGGTGGGATTAATTTTTTTAAAAAACTACTGGTTCTGTGGGCATGGCTTGGTGGGCGTGGCAGGAGGAGGTTACTGCAAAATCCCCATTCCCTCTCCACTTCAGGAGAAGGATGTTGTAAAATCCCCATTCCCTCCCATCCCACTAAAGCCCATGTCACACTGGCCAACAGATGCAAAAAGGACACAGCGGACGAGCAAAATGTTCCATCCGTTGTTATCCGCTCTCAAAAGGGGCAAAATTTGCATAACCGGAGCGGATAACACAGACGCGGGGAGGACGCAGGGTGGATGCAAAGCGGATGCGGAACGGAAGCCCAGCGGATGGGAGCGGATGGGAGTGGGTGGCACATCCGCAGGGCTTCCGCGGGGCTTCAGCGAAGCGGACGCGGAACGGAAAGAGCGGATGCAGAGCGGACGCCGAACGGATGAAGCAGATGCAGAGCTGAAGCCTAGCGGATGCACAGCGGAAGCCTAATGGATGCCTGGCGTTCACTGCGCATGCGGGGAGGATGCATTGCGTCAGCCCCGCGGATATAACGGAAGCAGCTCGGAAGCAGGTCGCCATTCAGAGGAAAGACCTGCTGCCGGACACATTGACTGCCTTGCCTGCCCTGCCTGCATGTCTGCCTGCCAACCTTGCTACCAGCCTTGCTGCCAGCCTCCCTGCCAGCCTCCCTGCCAGCCTTGGTGCCAGCCTGTCTGCAAGCCTTGCTGCCTGCCTTGGTGCCTGCCTTCCTGCCAGCCTTGGTTCATGTCTGCCTGCCAGCCTTCCTGCCAGCCTTGGTTCATGTCTGCCTGCCAGCCTTGGTGCCTGCCTGTCAGCCTACCTGCCAGCCTTCCTGCCAGCCTTGGTTCATGCCAGCCTCCCTGCCAGCCAGCAACCCCACAACCATGCGGAAGCACAGCAAGCCTCAGCCATCTGCTGCCAGCCCTGGCAAGAGGGACAGGGCTACCATCCCGCCCCCTGGCCCTTACTCTGGTTCTGCTGGGGCTTCTGCAGCACGGGTTCACTCTTCTGGGGCTGGGGCTTCTGCTGCTTCTGCTTCTGGAGGAGCTGATGACAAGCACTCCAGCACCAGCCACCTCCACAGCACCTGCACCCTTCACCCCTGAGACTGAGCGACCAAGAGGAGTGCCAGAGACTCATTTTTGTCTTATAGCTTGTTGTTAATAAAGTCTATTTTTGATTCACACACTTGCTTCATTTCTTTTTTTTAATAAAGTCTTGCTGGAAACTTTTAGAAATGGTTTAAGCCTTTGCATGCTTGTGGGATGGGTAAGGATAGCTTTGGGATGGGTTAGGATACTTGTGGGATGGGTAATAGCTATGGGATGGGTTAGGATAGCAGTGGGATAGATAAACCTCCAGTGCAAGCATAGTGGGACTGTATGGTCCACCCTCCCAGGTGCCACACCTACGGCCCTTATCAATAATAATGTAATAATTATCCACACATGTCAACATAAACACAACTCTTTATTAAACGCCCTGTTCATTGTCGGCCAACCAAACATATATGGCCCAATCTCATCCGTGTGATGGGACAGGCCAAAGGAAGCATCCATTAAGCATCTATCATCCTGTCTTGCCACTCCACTGCTCCAGCTGGGGAGTTGCACCAGTGTCTCAGGAGGTTGCGCTGCTTCTTCGCTTGATGTGAGGCTCTGTTGGGGCTGTTAGGGATAACATTGTTTACCCTAACTGGTTTAGGTGAAATAATAACTATGAATCATAGTTATGTATGTTAAAGTGTCTGCAGCTTTAACTGTGAAATAGTAATTAAGGGAGTGGTTATGAAAACACTATAAAAGTAGCAAGTCTACAGCTTGCTCACTCTGGCTTTGATGATCCCTGATTACTGCTTGGAATCAAGACTGCATTGCTCGAACGGGAGAGACAACAAAGGACTGATTTGTAAGTGAACTGACATAGGATATTCTACATGGACTTTGCTACCTGAATATCCCTGAATGGACTGACTACATGATAAATGACTATTGGACTGTTATTTGACTATGCCATAAACTTATACTGGAATAAACTATATTCTTGATAGCACAAGCATATCTGTTATTTTTACTGTATGTTAATAAACATACAAGCTTAGCTCACTCATTTATCTGTGTGCCTATCTGACTAACGCTGCACATTCTGTTTAGCTTGTCTACCTAACCCTGGTTGGGGAACCCAGGCTTAACACTGGTTATGGGCCCAGAGGCTGCAAAGTCAGTTTAAATAGGATAGAACAGATTTATGTAAAAAGTGAGAGTTTGTGTTGTTATACATTACAGTAAACAGACAGCTGTGTTTTATTAATTATATTTTTATATCCATATAAGAAAACATGGCACAAGTCAAT
>BLBF01000048.1:7865982-7952855 GCA_015471245.1 Laticauda colubrina | reverse complement strand
GAAGTTTGCCAAACTAATGATCAAAGTCCCAAATTTGATAAGTCCATTTATCAATCTTTGATTGGTAGCTTATCATATATAAGCAATTGGTCAAGGCCAGATATAGCTTATAGTGTAAATCAGCTGGCACGTTTTAATTCAGATCCAAAACAATGTCATTGGCAATCCTTAAAAAGAATATTAAGATATCTTAAAGGAACAATGAACCATGCATTATATATAGAACCAAAGGGTGATTTGAGTCTTAGTGCCTATGCAGATGCAAGTTTGGCAACTGATATAAACACTAGAAAATCAACATCTGGGATGGCTATATTATTTGGTAAGACATTAATAGGGTGGAGGTCAATCAGACAACAGCATATTAGCTTGTCCACGATGGAAGCTGAATTTTCATGTCTGTCATTATTATGCACTGACTTGATTTTCTACAAACAGTTATTATTAGACATGGGTATAACTGTAAAAGATTCCATTATTGTGTACGAGGATAACCAAGCAGCTATAAAGTTAGCTACTAGTATTGCTGTAAAAACTAGATCAAAACATACTGACTTAAGATATTTAAATGTAAGAGAATCAGTGAAAAATGGACTAATAAAATTGGAATACTGCATGACAGAAGAAAACATTGCAGACCAATTTACAAAAGCTCAAGGAGCAATTAAGTTTAAAGAAAGTTGTGAAAAATATAATTTAAAGATGTAAATGATTCATAGTTATTATTTAACCTAAAAGGGGAGAATGTTAGGGATAACATTGTTTACCCTAACTGGTTTAGGTGAAATAATAACTATGAATCATAGTTATGTATGTTAAAGTGTCTGCAGCTTTAACTGTGAAATAGTAATTAAGGGAGTGGTTATGAAAACATTATAAAAGTAGCAAGTCTACAGCTTGCTCACTCTGGCTTTGATGATCCCTGATTACTGCTTGGAATCAAGACTGCATTGCTCGAACGGGAGAGACAACAAAGGACTGATTTGTAAGTGAACTGACATAGGATATTCTACATGGACTTTGCTACCTGAATATCCCTGAATGGACTGACTACATGATAAATGACTATTGGACTGTTATTTGACTATGCCATAAACTTATACTGGAATAAACTATATTCTTGATAGCACAAGCGTATCTGTTATTTTTACTGTATGTTAATAAACATACAAGCTTAGTTCACTCATTTATCTGTGTGCCTATCTGACTAACGCTGCACATTCTGTTTAGCTTGTCTACCTAACCCTGGTTGGGGAACCCAGGCTTAACAGGGGCCTTGCACATCCTCAGTGTCGATCAGGTTTCGCCCTTGCCTCCATTCCCCAGACTCCATGTCCCCATTGGCTTGTTGACGGTCCACAAGCCTGTTTTGCAAGACTGGGGAGCGGGTGTGCATGAGATTGTGCAGGATGCAGCAAGCTTCCATGATCCTCCTTACGGTCTCTGGGCAATGCTGCATGGTGGTGAGAAGTACCTGGAACCTGTTGGCCAGGATGCCAAAGGCGTTCTCCACCACCCGTCTTGCCCTGGACAGCCTGTAGTTGAAGATCCTCTCTTCACGGGTGAGGAGTCTGGAGGTGTAGGGCTTCATGAGGTAGGTTGTGAGGAAGAAGTCGTCATCCCCCATGATGAAGTAGGGCACATCTTGTGTGTCGTTGGGCAGGGGTTCTGGATCTGGGAAGCCCTCGATGAGGTTGCATTCCAGTTTCTCCTTGAGGTGACTGGCGTTGTATACCTGGGCATCTGAAGAGGAGCCGTTGCCTGAAGCATCGATGTACATGAACTTGTAGTCAGCATCGACCATGGCGAAGAGGATGATGCTGAAGAAGCCCTTGGAGTTGAAATAAGTGGACCCCGAGTTGGCTGGAGATTTGCAGGCCACGTGCTTGCCATCTATGGCTCCAACGGTGTGTGGTAAGTTCCACTTCTGATACCACTGCTCTGCAACTTTCTTCCATCCTTCTTCAGTGGAGGGGTACTGGAGGAGCTCCTCCTTGTATTCTTTGATGATGGCCTGCACCACTTCTCTGACCACAATGCTGATGGTGTTGGATGGCACCCTCCAGCCATACTGCATGCTCCTGTAGGAGGTCCCTGAGGCCAGGTGGCGCAGAGTGAGTGCCACCTTGAGCCCAGGTTCCAGGCTGGGCTGGAAGCTGGTGTTTGCCTTGGTCAACCTGGGTGTCAGGCGCTGCACAACTTCGTCAAACATGGCTGGAGGCATCCTCATGAAGTTCTGGAACGCCCAAGTGTCTTCGCTCCTGAGCTCCACCATCAGCTTGTTGTACAGTCCGTACTCTGCTCTTCTGGCGAACCATCTTCGGACCCAGACTCTTTTTGGGTGGCTCCTTTTCTTCTCGCAGTAGTGTTCACAGAGCCTGCAGATAGCTTTGCACTGTTGCAGAATGATGGTGGCTGCCGAAAGGACTTTGTTACAATCCACAGTGGACATGACTGGATGCCGTGAAAGAGGAAGAAGCAGATGAAGGCTGCAGAGGTCTGCACCGCTGGGCTGCTGTTCTGAAAGTGAGATGCAGGCGAGTTGCTCCCCCTTTTTATAGGCAGTATAGGTTTTCCACTAGGCATCCTCTAGGCATCCTCTAGACATCCTTAATATCCGAGATAGGTCCCCTCTGCGAACGTTTTTTCCGTTTTAAACGCTTTGTTTCCGTTCTGCATCCATTCTGCATCCATTCTGCATCTGTTCTGCATCGGTTCCGCTTCCTCCCCACGTCCGGGCGGATGGAGTTGCGCGGATGCATAGCGGATGCCTTGCGGATATAGCAGATGCGTAACGGATGCAGAACGGATGCGTAGCGGATGCGTAGCGGATGCAGAACGGACGAACTGGATACATTTTCCGCGCAAAAGTTTTAGGCAGCCCAAAACCTTTGGAGCGGATGAAACATCCATAAACGGATGTTGGACGGATAGAGAGGAAGCCAAATGGAGGTAGTGAGTACATCGCGTTTTCGAATGGATGGCAAGGTTTTTTGTCCGTTTTACATCCTCTTTGTATCCGTTGGTTCAGTGTGACATGGGCTTAACCTGCTTTGCAGCTCCATTCTCCTGTGCAGGGCAACTAAAGAAGACCCAGCCAATCAGCTGGGACTCAATAGGAGGTAGGGAATAGATGGAGTGAGGCCAGTCAGAGGTGGTATTTGCCAGTTCTCCTAACTGCTCAAAACTTGCGCTACCAGTTCTCCAGAACTGGTCACAGGTGCTGAATACCACTTGTGACCTTTGAGCACCTTTCCTGAGCCACATAGCACCTCTCATGCACTCTCACACATCCCACTTGATCTGTGCAGTGCCTCTCATGTACATACAGGTAATCCTCAACTTATAACTACAATTGAGCCCGAAATTTGTGTTGCTAATTTGTTTGGAAATTTTTTAAGTGAGTTTTGCCCTATTTTACAACTCTTCTCGCCACATTGAAGTGAATCACGGCAGTTTTTAAATTAACAACTCTGCCAGAAGGTCACCAAAGAGGTTCACATGACTCTGGGACACTGAAACAGTCATAAGCGTGAGTTAATTGCTAAGCATCCAAATGTAAATCACATGAACATGGTTGTAAGTGTGAAAAGTGGTCATAAGTAACTTTTTTCAATGCTGTTGTAACTTTGAACAGTCACTAAATCAACTGTTGTAAGTGAAGTCAAATACTATCTGTATTTGCCCCCTTGTGCATCCTCCCTAAGCTGTCAATTTCTCACACACATGCACACTCGCACCCTTGTATGCCTTGCCTATCCCACATGATGCCTCCCTTGTACCTCTGGGCTTACCCTCTCAAACCTGCTTGGCACCTCTAATGCATTCACACCCTTGTACATCCACTCCAAATTATGGTGTCTGTCACTCACTCCCTTGTATCCTCCCCAACCTACTTGGTGCCTCTTGAGTACCCCCATATCCTCCCATATGTGCACCCACCTCTTATGTGCCCTGTTGCTCCTTTGCACATCTTCCCCACCTTATTCAGTGCCCCCTGCAGACTTTTCCTGTCCTGCCAGGTACTCAGTCTGTACCCCCAACTCTGTTACCAGCAAGAAAATCTCAAACAAATGCAGCAACTCAAACCTTCACAGCTTTAATCTACAAATCACTTCTTTGTAGATAAAAGATGGCTTGCAACCAATTAGTCCAATAAGACAGAAAAGCCTTGACAGAATTATTTAGATAAGTCGGAGTCTCTACACACAATGCTGGGTCCTTAGAGCGTTTTTGCCTTTTGCAAAGGCAAAAACCTTTTGAAACCAGGCTTATATTCCCTGGAGGGAGGGGCCATTACTTTGCATGCTTACTCCCGAATCGCCTGTGCTGCTCCAGCTGTTCTCTTCTACGAATCATCCTGTGCTCACGCCCACTTGGCACAGGCTTCTCTGGAACCTCCTCATCAGTGCTGCCAGCTTCCACAATTCTTGAAGGCAGCAGTCCACTCCCTGATGGTCCTGGCCCTTCATCCGAATCCTCACTATCCTTCACTGTCCACACCTACTGCTAGCTAACCACAACAGTCCTTGACTTGAAACAATCACAGCTTTTCTAAATTTCAGTCCTATAAGACTGATAGGTCTTGGATTTGGGATGCATTCTGTAAGTTATTTCATTTGAGATAAGATTATGCACCAGGGAAATCAGAAGATCCACACAGTTCAAATAAGTATAAAGATTTATTTCAAGCATAACCACTGAAGTACTCTTCTCAGTTATACGGGTTGGAAAATCCAAAGCGTGGGCTGTCTCCTGCTTCCTTGCTTAAAGACGGAGTCAATCAAAATTTAGTCCAGTCCCCTTTCCACTGCACATGCCCAGTTTTTGACTCCATCTTCATGCAAAGAGGACACGAGGAAAGAGTGCTCAGAAAGAAAGATAGAAAATATAAGATCAATGCTTTGGATTCTTTGAGAAAAAAAGAGAGAAAAGAAAAAGAGTGAAAGTCAGCAAAAGAGCCGGGACCTTATCCCAAGACAGGAAAGTCCCCATAGCTGTTTGGTGTTAAGAGAATAAGTGGGTGGGCTCTTGATCGGCTAGCAAAGAAGGAGGGCAAATTAACTCAATTTTCCCAGAGTCTTTGTTAAACAAACCAGAAGCCGCACAAGCCTCCAATGCTCTCTTTAATTGGGGGCAAACTCAGTCTTAGGCTGAGCAAGCTTCCAACACAGCCACACAAGCCTACCCAGGAGAAAGGGAGACTAGACCAGCTCAGGCTGGTCTGAGTATATTGGCAAAAAGCCAAAGGAAAAAACTGGCTGAATTTTCTGAAACAGAGGCAAGCCTGGAGGAGCAGAAATCCCCTGCCCCCAGTTTGAACAGAGACAAAGCACAAAGGAACCCAGAGAAGCTGGGAGAGCTTCAGAAAGGCCTCTCAGCAGGGTGTCCAAGGCAGATGAGAGGGAGGCATTAAGGAGACAAAGGGCCATTGAGAAATGCTTCCCTAGGATGGAAAAGGAGGCGGAGAAGAATGGAAATTCCTGCACTCCAACAGGCAAACCAATGAAAGCGAAGTACTTGGAAAGGAGCGCAACACTAGAGGGCGCTAAAGATCAGCCTTTTCAGCCTGCTCTTAGTGTGAAGGAAGGATTGAGTGAATAAGAAAGACAATGCTCTCAGGCATGCAATGAAGAGCCCTCCCCCAAGAGAAAGAGGTTTTCAACAGAGTCTAGCTCTTCCTCCACAGCATCGGAAGTCAGGGAACAGTCCTTTAAAGAGGAAATGAGGGCTATGATGAAAGAAATGATGGCAGAATTCAGGGACAGTCATGGTAACAGACCCAGCCTGATACATAATGAGAGAAAAACGGGATGCTCATCATCATTCTACTCGAGCAGGAGGAGTAAGGGAGGAAGTGGGCTTCCAGGGAGACAGTTCCAGTAGATCAGACACTCACATTGAGACCTCTGTTTCAAGAGAGGAAGAATATAGGGAGTCAGCTTTCTTAGATGAGGAAACTAATGAACCAGAAACTCCAATGTTCACAGGTCTATTTCATCACCAGCTGTTTAAGATGCTGCTGGGGATGGTTAAGATAGTAACAGGCATGGGGAGAATCACAGGGACAGAAGGGTCTGAGTTAGAACCATCTGATGCCAAAGAGAGATTTTTTGCTAGAACCAAGGTTGAAAGTGAACCCATACTTTCACCTGAATTGTTCAGGGAAGTAGTGGAAGGTCAGTTGGACAGACCAGTTATTTTCCCAATGCCAGGGGGGAATGAGAGGAAATTTTATAATGCGGAACTAGCAGGCCTATTTCCAGTTCCCATGATAGACACCCCTGTGGCAGCCTCCACGTCTGCTACAGTGTTGCCTAGCAAAGCGGAGGATGGTCTAAAAGGGGAGGATAAGAAAACAGAATAGACCCTACAAAAAGTTCAGCAGGCTGCGGCATGGATGGTAAAGGCAACATCCATGGCATCATTTTTCAGCAGAGCAGACCTGATACAGATTGAACAGATGCAGGAAAGGATGCCACTTAGTGATCTTCGATTGCAACAGGATTTGAACAAAATAACTGCTGCAACAGAGTTCATAGCAGATGCCACACTTAATGGGGTCAAGCATGCAACGAAGGTCATTGCAGCTTCAGTGGCTGCAAAGCGACTTGTTTGGCTCTGCCACTGGCAGGCAGATATGAAACATAAATGGAAATTGGCATCAGCTCCAGTTAAAGGGGACAAATTTTTCGGGGAGGCCATTGGGCCATTACTGATTAAAACTAAGGATAAGAGGAAGGTCTTACCCAGGAAATTTGGTCAGGCACATAGGCGACTTTCTCCATATACACAGCAACAGCCCTTTCCCCATACACTCCCCATTCACACACTCCCCATACACACAGAAACAGTATGCACAGAACCCTACTAGACATCTAGAAAGGTCAGGATTTAGAGATGGGGTGGATAGTGGTTCCAGGGAAGGTGCCCCTTCCAGAGTTCGACTGGCAGGGCCTTCCGGCATACAAAGTGATGGCTGGAACAATGAGCCCATTGACGGGAGGCTGGGCCTATGGGTGTCGACTGCAATGGACAAGTGGGTCCTAGACACATTAAGAAAAGACCTAGTTCTGGAATTCATCTCCATACCTCTGAACTCATTCAGAAGATGCCCGATGCCATGTGTCAGAACCAAACGGTAATTATGGAAACAGCAGTTCCACATCTGCTGGACATTCTGGCGGTACAAATGGTACCAGAGAATGAACAGGGACAAGGGTTCTATTCAAACCTGTTGTGCAGAAGGCATCGGGGGGGAGGTGGGTGAAGACCAATTTTGGATCTCAAATTACTAAACAGGCACATAGCATACAGGAGATTCAAGATGCAGTCCCTGCAAGCTATACTAGGGAGCATATAGGAGGGGGATGTCCTGATATCAGTAGACCTCACAGATGCTTACCTACACATACCTATTATCAGGAGGCATCAGAAGTTCCTGCGATTTTGTTATGCAAGGAGACACTACCAGTACAGGGCTCTACCATTCGGCCTGTCCTCAGCGCCGAGAACTTTCACCAAGCAGTGGTAGCAGCCTTCCTCAGGACAAAGTCCATATGAGTCCAATGCTACTTAGATGACATATTAATACAGTCAACGTCAACTCTAAGAGCACAGAGTGATCTAGAAACCACGATACAGACATTACAACAGCATGGCTTTTTGGTGAATTTCAAAAAGAGCCACTTAGAACTGACCAGGCGATTACAACACTTAGGAGCTGTAATAGACACCAACTCCTGTGAGGTTTACCTGTCACAGGAAAGGTAGGACATAAGGTCATCAATAAATCAAGTGAGCACAGCTCCGGGAGTGTCCCTGGACTTGCTATCACAAATATTAGGGAAGATGATATCATGTATCTCAATAGTACTTGGGCAAGGCTTCATGCAAGGACATTGCAGTGGTTCCTATTATCTTACCAGAGAGCAGACAAGGGCAATACAGGAACCAAGGTACAAGTCCCTCCCAGAGTGAAGCAGTCACTTCAGTGGTGGAGATCACCCACAGTGACAAAGAGATGTGGGTTCAAGGAACCCACCCAACTGACTATCACAACAGATGCAAGTTTAGTTGGCTGGGGAGCCCACTGTCAGAGCCAGATTATATGGGGTCAATGGTCTCAGTCAGACCTCAAGAACAACATCAACTGGTTGGAGCTCAAGGCATCTCATCTGGCTTTAAGGGCCTTCAGGTCAGTGATAGTGGGACAGCATGTATTGATCCTGACAGACAACGTGACCGCCAAGGCTCATATCAACAGGAGGGGGTACTTACTCCCTAGCGCTCATGCAAGAAGCAGAGCGATTGGGCCACTGGGCAGGGAGGCACCTTCTATTGATCAGGGCAGAACACATATTCGGAGTGGAAAACATTCAGGCAGATTGGCTCAGCAGAACAATGGTCAACCATTGTTGAGTGGCGCCTACACCCGGACCTGTTCAGGGAATTGTCACACAGATTCGGGAGAGCAGTCCTGGACCTGTTTGTGATGCCAGCAAATGCACAACTTCCGAGATTCTCAACACAGGGAGCAGAAGGAACCAATGCGCTCTGAGGAGCATGGCCAAGGGGTTTGCTCTACGCATTCTCCCCACTTCCCTTGATACCAAGGGTAATCAAGAAAATGATAGAAGAGGAGGTGGAGGTCTTAATGGAAGCACCCACTGGCCCAGGAGGTCTTGGTACGTGGATCTGGTAGATCTGTTGGTATCCAGACCATGGAGAATTCCCCCAGACAAGAAAGAACTGAGTCAGGGAGCCATATGACACCCAGAGCCACAATGGCTGCAACTAACTATATGGCACTTGAGAGGACCACGCTAAAGCATTTAGAGTGCTCAGACAAGGTAATACAGACACTCCAGGCATCCAGGAGATCATCAACCAACAGAATTTATGATGCTGATTGGAGAGCATTTGGAACCTGGTGTTCCAAGAAACAAATAGATCCAACCACAATGTTAGTTACTCAAGTGCTGGATTTTCTTCAGGAAGGTCTAGAGAAGGGTTTAACCTCTAACACCTTAAGGAAGCAGGTAGCAGTGATAGCTTCAGTGTTGGGTTATGGGACCTCAGAGTGCCTCTCAAGACACTTGCTAATCTGCACGTTCATCAGGGGAGCAACCAATCTAAAGCCACCAGTGATACCACCAGTGATACACAGGTACCCTACTTGGGACTTGATAAGGATGCTAAGGGCACTCATGACTGAGCCCTTTGAACTGCTGAGGTCAGTAGGACTACCTTTACTCACCCTTAAGGTGGCCTTCTTAACAGGCATTACATCAGCCAGAAGAATTTCAGAGTTGGCAGCATTATCCATGAGGAAGGACCTCTGTATAGTTCACCCGAATAGGGTAGTATTAAGATTAGACCAGACCTTTATCCCAAAGATCAATTCAACGTTCCATAGAGCGCAAGAGTTAGTATGACCAGACTTCTGTCCAGAACCGGTCCATAGCCTAGAAAGGAAGTGGCACTCCTTGAATGTTAGGAGAGCTATATGCATTTATATTAAGAGAATAAGACCCATTAGAAAAATGAAAGCATTGTTCGTTTCATTTAGACCAAGTTCGTTGGGACAAAGAGTTTCACCATCTACCATAGGCAGATGGATCAAGACATGTATCACAAAAGCTTTTGAAAGCCAATCATTGCAATTGCCTGGTAACATAACAGCACATTCAACCAGGAGTGCAGCCACATCAGTGGCATGGAACACACAGGCCTTGATTGAAGAGATCTGTAGGGCAGCAATATGGTCATCGCCATCTCCATTCATCAGAAATTATAAACCGGATACATTTGCATCAGCAGAAGCATCCTTTGGAAGAAGAGTGCTACAAAGACTTCACATGGAGATGGGGGCTCGGGACAAGGAGTTGGCTCACCCTCAGGACAATTAGCTTGGGTACATCCCACACTTTGGATTCTCCGACCTGTTCAACTAAGAAAGAGCGTTGGCTTACCATCTTCTAGTTGTAAGGGAGGAGAATCCAAATCCCACCCTTAGATAGTTAGTCCCTCAGAACAGACTGCTCAGAACAGTCAAGAACAAGCATCAAAGAACTCTCCAAGTCAATCATCAGCCTTCATCAAAAACTGGGCTTGTGCAGTGGAAAGGGAGCTGGACTAAAGCCCATGTCACACTGCACCAACAGATGCAAAGAGGATGTAAAAAGGACAAAAAAGCTTGCCATCCGTTGGTTAACGCGATGTACTCACTGCCTCCGTTTTGCTTCCTCTCTATCCATCCAGCATCCATTTACTGACGTTTCATCCGCTCAGAAAGTTTTGAGCTGCCCAAAACTTTTGAGTGGAAATGTATCCAATGCATCCGTTCTGCATCCTCTAGGCATACGAGGGACATCCGTTCTGCATCCATTACGCATCTGCTATATCCGCTAGGCATCCGCTGTGCATCCGCACAACTCAAATCCATTCCAGCGATAAACGGACGCAGGGAGGAAGCAGAATGGACGCGCAGCGTTAGTAGCACGGATGGAGAAAGGATGAAAGCGGATGCAGCTCATCCACTCTGCATCCGCTCTGCATCCGCTCTGCATCCGCTCTGCATCCGCTCTGCATCCTCTACGCATCTGCTCTGCATCCTCTATGCATCCTCTACGCATCCGCTCTGCATCCGCTCTGCATCCTCTACGCATCCGCTCTGCATCTTCTACGCATCCTCTATGCATCCTCTACGCATCCTCTATACATCCGCTCTGCATCCTCTATACATCCGCTCTGCGTCCTCCCCACGTCCGTTACTTTCCGTGTTATCCGCTCTGCTTATGCAAATTTTTGCCCCTTTTAAGAGCAGATAACAACGGATGGAACATTTTGCTCGTCCGTTGTGTCCTTTTTGCATCCGTTGGGTAGTGTGACATGGCCTTAAACTTTGATTGATTCCGTCTTTAAGCAAGGAAGCAGGAGATAGCCCACGCTTTGGATTCTCCTCCCGTACAACTAGAAGATATGTTTCAGGTAAGCCCAATACTCTTTTTATTTATTTATTATTTTATTTTTATTTGTCAAGCATGACAGATATAAGTATAAACTCTGAACAAGAATCTGAACTACTAATGGGCAATGAAAATGGACAATAGGGGAGTGCCAAAGGAATTCAAGGAGGGCTGGATTTAGATCTCTCATGGGCAACTCGAGACTGATGATGCATTTGTCCTCTGCTTCTGGCTCAGCCTGGTCATCTCCTACAGAAAACCTAGTTCAAAAATTGTTGCTCTATAAAAGGGGTGTCAAACTCAAGGCCCCGGGGGCCAGTTCCGGTCCACAAGATATTTCGATCTGGTCTGTGGGGCCACCCTGAGACAATGTGCCTCTGCCAGTGAAAACAGAGCTTGAACCTCCTGAGCTCCATTTTTGCTGGCAGAGGGTTGCAGGAAGCCGTCCCAGCTGAAAATGGAGCTCAGGAGCCCATTTTCAGTGCCAGAGCACTTGGGCTAACATAGGCACCCCCAACACAAGTGATCTTGAGCTGGCCACACCCACCCTGGCCACGCCTACCCAGCCTGCCAAGGTCAAACACAACCCTGATGTGCCCCTCAATTATATCAAGTTTGATAACCCTGCTGTATAACATGCTGTTTTCCTCAATTGACTGTCACAGGCACAAGGATTTTAGCAGCATAAAAATCTAAAAAATGCTAACACTGTCATAGTTTAGGTAAGTTAAATATTTAAAGATTTAAAAAAATAGATTTTATCAGTATTGGATATAATTTCTGAAATGTTAATAAATATAAGGTTGCTTGAATTGTACAATTAAAGCTTCGCATAGCATTGAAAAACAATTGCAATTATTTATTACTGTGAGATCCCATCACTGGATGAACAGAACTGAGGGAGGGCAGTGAAGATAAGCTGTGTATTATTTGGAGTCAAAGAAGCAGGAAGAGGAGGATTTTGATCTTATCCAGTTTTAGTCTGAAGGATGTGCAATAATCAGCAATGGGGAAGGACTGGATGAGTCAGCCAAAAATGTGCATGTAATAACTTTTGTTTAACCATCCTGATCTGACATTTTAAAGAAATATCTGGTTGGCTTTCTATAGCCTATCCCCTAGTCTGCCTCACTGGTAAATGTTTAACGACCCTTGGGATTCTTTGTGATAAATTTGAAAAATGTGGTGCGTATGTCTCACCATCAAAGTTTCAATTAGACTCAATTAGCAGAGCTTTGACATGATGGGAAGTGCTGATCCTTCTGTAAATAATTCATTCTTTATGATCACGCTGTTCTCTCTTGTCTGGAAAAAGAGCACAGGGGTGCCAAATGAATGTCTGAAGGCACTAAAGCAAAAAGCTGGCTCAGATTCGCCCCGGAGAGCAGCAGAAACAGGAATAAATAATCTGCAATTTAATTGTTAACTGGAAAACATTACATAACACCAGAGAGTGTGAAACAAAGCTACAAACTCTTGCTCTGTGATATGGCTGACAAAGGCCTGTTTTGTTTAAGGTCACATATTTGAGTTGAGCAATCTGCTCCAATCAATCAATCAATCAATCAGAATAGAGAATAACAGAGTTGGAAGGGACTTTGGAGGTCTTCTAGTCCAACCCCTTACTGAAGCAAGAGATCCTATGCCATGCTGACAAATGGCTATCCAATCTCTTCTTAAGAATAGAAGAACAGAATAGAATTCTTTATTGGCCAAGTGTGATTGGACCCACAGGAATTTGTCTTAAGTGCAAATTCTCTCAGTGTACATAAAGAGAAAAGATACATTCATCAAGAGTCAAGAATCTTAAGGTACAACACTTAATGATAGTCATCTGGTACAATAAACAATCAAATCACACTAGGAAACCATCAATATAAATCGTAAGGATACAAGCAACAAAATTACAAAGTTAAAAACCTCCAGTGATGGTGCACCAACAATTTCTGAAAGCAACTCAAACATTCACTCACTGTCAGGAAATTTCTCATTAGTTCACTGTCAGGAAATTTCTCATTAGTTCTAAGTTGGATCTCTCTGATAAGTTTCCATTGGTTACTTCTTGTCCTGCTTTTGGGTGCTCTGGAGAGTAGGTTGATCCCGTCTTCGATGTGACATCTCTCAAAAATTGGAAGACTGCTAATCCTTCTCTTCATTAAACTAAACCTATCCAATTCTTGCTACTATTCTTCATGTATTTTAGCCTCCAATCCTCTCATAATCTTCATTGCTCTTTCCTATGCTCTTTTTAAAGCCTCAACATCTTTTTGTGCATCATGGTAACCCAAACTGGGCACATTATTCTAAGTGTGAACTTACCAAAGCAGTATAAAGCAGTACTAACACCATGTAACTTTGATAACTATCCTTCTCCAGAATAGGATTGCAATTCAATGAAATAATTAATCACACAGTGAAATCTCCATTTAGTGGGCGTAGGGACATAGCAGTTTGCAAGGAACAACCTGTATTTGTGAGCAGTTGGCATTATACATATGTAAAGAAGTCATTTCTGTAAAAGAATTAAGAAAAGAATGTAAATTACAGAATTTGTGCCATTTGTGCGACAATGTCATCACATTAATGGCGAATTCCTGCAGTTATTTGCTCTCCAATCTGATAGCAATCTTGTGATGAATGTCTGCTCCCTTCCCTATTAGTTATTACAATGTGTAACAGTAATAATAATAACACCATTAGTGGAACCAGTATCATTATTATGCCTTTAAATGAAAAGAATGTATTTAAATAATTTTTTTATTAAACATAACCTTTAAAAACACTGAACATGGTGAAGTCATTTTGACATAACTTTTGGTTCTTTTTGTAGTATAATATTTGTATTCTTATATATATTTGTTCATATATATATATTTGTTTTTTTAAGCTTTCGTGGGTACTTACATGTGTGCTATTCAGCTTCCCTCAGGTATTATCCCACGTCACTGTAGTGCTGTTAAAGTTGTAGCAACGTTTCAGCAGAATCTCATCTGCCATCATCAGGCTTCTGTATGGATGTGGGTCTCACAGCTTCTGGTTTCAAATTCGAGGCTGGTCTATTCTGATTGGCTAGTCTAGGTCTGTGTTCATTGGACTTGGAGTTTGATTGATTGGTGTTCCTGGTTTCTTCTGTCTGTTTTGTGGCTTTGATTGGCTGGCAACACTCTGTTCCTGTGTTGGAGGTTTTCAGTGCAGCTTGGCTCCGTGTGAAGGGACGGCTGCTCTTCATTAGCAAGCTGCTATTCATTAGCAAGCTGGGTTTCACCTGGGTGCCTGGTGGAGGGGTGTTTGAGTTGGAGGCATCAGAGGGAGTCTGTGCTCAGGTGTTTGTCTGTTTTGTGGTGTGGAGATCTTTCTATTTGAGAGTGCAGGCTTCCAAATGATTTGACAGTCTGCTGGAATCATCTCTTCTATTCATGCTTTCAGGTCTTTTTTCAATCTCTATGGCTTCTCTTATGATTCTGTGGTTGGGGTTTGAGTGCCATTGAAGTTGATGTTGTGACCTGTGGTTTTCATGTGTTGGACTAGTGAGGAGGTGTGTTCCAGCTTTTTTACTGCATTTTTGTGTTCCTCTAGGCGGGTACTTATTCTTCTATTGGTCTGTCCAATGTATGTGGCCGGGCATGATGTACAGGGAATTTCGTATATGCCTTGGTTTTCCAGGTCAATTTTGTCTTTGGGGTTTCTCAGGATGGCTGCTATTTTTTTGTCTGTTTTGAAGGCAGTCTTGATGTGATAGCTGTGTAGTATCTTACTGGTTTTATCTGTAGTACCTCTTATGTAGGGCAAGACAGCTGTTCCATAGGTCTGTTGGTCTTCTAGGTCTCTGTTATGTCTTGGTGTATTTTTGTGGATCAAGTTGGTGATTTTGTTTTTTTGGAAGCCATTGGTTGTCAATTCCCAGCACAGATAAATACCGTGGCGAAAACACTAATTACCAGAACCAAATGCCTGGCAGATAAGACACATATAAAGACTGAACTATGCACCCTGACTGAAGTATTGACAGCCAATGGCTGTCAATGGAAGAGCAGCTTCCTGGTGTGCATGTGTGCATAGCAAAACTGAGCTTCCGGTTTCCAGCTTGCACATGCACGACATCCAACTGGTCTTCATGCGCGCATGTGTGCCAGAAACAGGAAGACCAGGTGGCTGGCAAGCATGCCACCTGGTCTTCCGGTTTCTGGTCTTCCAGTTTCCTGGTCTTCCGGCCACCTGGTTTTCCGGTTTCTGGCATGCATGTGCGTGCAAAGACCAGTTGGCCAACGTGCATGTAGGTGCCGGAAACTGGAAGCTCAGCTTCCTGCTATGCTGGGGAGCTGCTCCTCTGGTTTCCGGTGCTCCCACATGCACGAAGACCAGCTGGTTGGCACAATCCAAAAGAACAACTGGTGACAGCTACTGTGCCCAGAGAGATGGCTCTGCATGCACTTTTGGCACGTGTGCTGTAGGTTAGCCATCCCGGTCCTAAGGTGTACCTCAATACAGTCATGTGAGTCCATTGTTTTAGGAGCTGCTGTGGTTGCTTAGTTTAATCATATTAAAGATGCTGGTTATGTCCTTTAAGACCCCACTTGATTCTGAACTTGGTTATCTAACAGACTACTTTCTACCATTTTCATCTGCCTGTCCAATCAGATTGAAGAGGCTCAACATCAACCAGATCTTTCTACATGAGAATACAATCTCTCAGTGGAAGGGGGACATATTTTAGTTGATTCTTATATTCTGGAAACTTCTTCCTGTGAAGAACCTATGAACAAGAAAAATTGAGTCTTCCAATCACATGAAGCAGTCATGCTATGATTGAAGATTTGAATTTCACAGAGGCGTGTTTGGGTACATTTTGGCTTTCTGTATAATTTTGATACTGTATTTGGTTTATTTTATGAACCAGTTTATTCTGATATTACCCACAGCAGTTGTTCAACAAAAGCACCTTGAATTACCAATTACAACAGATTGTAACTGTACAGTTACCAATTGTCAGATGCAAATAGCCAAGAGCATTCATTGGATTCAAAGCACAGAAGAAATTATTGATGTGACCTATACTGTACACAAAAATCTAGTCACCTAGTGCTAAATTGGTGCTAGGTAAGGATGAATGGAATTCATAGGGAGTTGGATTTGGGTCTCTTGTGGCAAAGCAGTGATTCCAAACTGATGACACATGTAACTCCACCCTCCATCTCTGTCTGCTTTTCTCCTACAGTAATCAATGCAGTTCTTGCAGCAGTTACATGGCATATTCCAGCAGCCTAATGGATATATGGGCCACCACATCTTTTGTAGCAGCTGAAGTTGTCACCGGTTTTCAGTGACACCCCCAGTAACTAAGTTAGAAGATGACAAGATCATGAATTCCAAATTGGGGACAGGATTTGGTGATGGCAGCAGAACCAGGAAAACTCATATCTAATTATGGAGGACTACATTTCGCATTGTTCCTTAAAGGAATGCCCCAAACCAACTACCAGCCCCTCACATTTATCTAGCCTACATTTTGTATCAGCTGTTTACCGAAGTGTGAAATAAGGTGTGGAAGTCCTTACCCCCCCCCCCCCCCCCCCCCAGCAAGTAATGGAATTAGAGATGGAGCATTCTGGTGTATTTCAACAGAATGATTGAGAACAGTCCTAAAAACCCAGAGAAACATTTCCATGATAAGCCTGTTCAGAAATTTTAATTAGCAACAGAAATTGGGATTTTTCTTGTGTTGCGTTGATGCTTCCAAAGCCACAGGAAACCAATTAACTTTCTTATTGGATCCATACATTACTTCCTAGGGAGGGTAAATAGGAGAGTGGAAGGCTCATTGTATTAATCCCTGCCTTTTGGCCTTCAAAGAAAACCAGTTAGTTGGAGCTGATGAAACTATTAGGAAGCTAATATGAAAGTAAAACTTTTATCTTCTCTAGCAAAAAGGATAGGATACTAAAAAATGCTTTCATGCCACGGATACAATTCCCGCAGAAGACTTAAATTCTGATAAGAAAGCAGCTTAACTGAAACATTGATGGATTAAATGTCTGTAACATCAATCTCTACATTGCCATAGCAATGAGATATATGACATTTTCAAGATCTGTTTTTGATAGCAATGAAGACTTAAGCTGAATCTGGCCTTTTGAGGAATAGAGGCAGGCCCATCGTTCAAAGCTCTGAGTGAATTTATATTTTAGAAATTAGATTCTTGTCTGTATTCACATGAACAAAGTAGTCCACCCAGAAATATATCCTTTGCCTTTTGATTTGTTTTTGTGCTTCTCTAAAAATATTTTCCAAACTGAATGAGACATTCAAATAGGAGTTGGAGAGTTTTGGTTTTTTTTAGTGGTTCCAACACTCCAGAAGATAGGCTTAAGATACAGAAGGGTCTTGACAGACTTGAACATTGGGCGCTATCTAACAAAATGAAATTAAACAGTGAAAAAAGTAAGGTTCTACATTTAGGCAAGAAAAATCAAATGCCCAAGTACAGTATAGGTGGTACCTTGCTCAATAACTGCCTCAGTAACTGAGAGGGATCTCGGAGTCCTAATGGACAACCATTTAAATATGAACCAGCTATGTGCAGCAGCTGCCAAAAAAGCCAACACAGTTCTAGGCTGCATAAACAGAAGGAGAGAATCAAGATTCACATGAAGTGTTAATACCAATTTATAATGCCTTGGTAAGGCCGCCCTTGGAATACTGCATCCAGTTTTGGTCGCCATGATGTAAAAAAGATGTTGAGATTCTAGAAAGAGTGCAGAGGAGAGCAACAAGGATGATTAGGGGGCTGGAGACTAAAAGATATGAAGAACAGTTGCAGGAGCTGGGTATGTCTAGTTTGATGAAAAGAAGGACCAGGGAAGACATGATAGCAGTGTTCCTATATCTCTCAGGGGCTGCTACGAAGAAGATGGAGTCAAGCTATTCTCCAAATCACCTGAGGGTAGGACAAGAGCAATGGGTGAAAACTAATCCAGGAGAGAAACAACTTAGAACTAAGGAGAAATTTCCTGACAGAACAATTAATCAGGGGAACAACTTGTCTCCAGAAGTTGTAAATGCTCCAACACTGGAAATTTTTAAAAAGATGTTGGATAACCATTTGTCTGAAGTGGTTTAGGGTTTCCTGCCTAAGCAGGGGGTTGGACTAGAAGACCTCCAAGGTCCCTTCCAACTCTGTTATTCTGTTCTCTATTCTATTCTCATTTCAAAAGGCAAAGGATCTCAATCTTCTTGTACCACAAAACATGAATGTCTATGGGGTCTTGGGAGATTTCTTGTGTGTTTCATAATATTTTCATACAAATAACATGAATGTCATCCCTTACATCATTCACCTAGTGCAGGGGTTCCCAACTGGGGGTGCTCACATGATGTGAGGGATGCAAGATAGCAATAGCACTAAGACTTATATACCGCTTCACAGTGCTTTACAGCCCTCTCTAAGCAATTTACAGTCAGCATATTGCCTCCAATAATTTGGATCCTCATTTTACCTACCTTGGAAGGATGGAAAGCTGAATCAACCTTGAGTCTGGTGGGATTTGAACTGCCAAATTGTAGGCAGCTGGCTGCAGCAGAAGTAGCTTTCAGTACTGTACTCTAACCACTGCACAACAGAGGCTCCTTTATCCTCACAGAGATAATATTCCAAGGGGTGTGAAAACTTGAGTTTAGAAGTTTCAAAATTATAGTTTATATGTATAATTATATGCATATAATTATTTATTTTTAAGGGGTACAAGAATGTATCAGAAGCATTCTAGGGATGCAGAGTACAGAAAAGGTTGGGAACCCCTTGACCTAGAGTATCAGCCAGATACAACTGATGCTACTGGCAATCCATTTTAAGCGATGATTTTCATGATTTCTACTGAATGTCTACACTATTATAAGTATCATTCAACCTTCAGCAGCTCTAAATAGATTTTCCTCAAATACAGATACTGTTGTGGAGATATGGAATGTTTATAAATACAATGCTGTAGCTTAAATTAAGTAGTTGATGGAATCATTAAGACAAAGTGTGTCAGTGAGAACAATTAATCAATAGAACAGCTTGCCTCTTGGAGTTGTGGATGCTCCATCATTGGAGATTTTTAATAAAAGATTGGAACAGCCATTTGTCCGGAATGGTATAAGGACTAAAAGACCCCCAAGGTCCCTTCTAGCACTATAATTCTATGTTCTATGCATTTTCATAAAATACAATTGCAAGAAGAATTAGACAGGAAATGGGGATGTTGATGAGAGTATCATTGTCCATGCAAGGTGAAAAAATAGATGAAACATACAATTCCAAATGTGTTCATGTGCAGCTTACGGCGTATATTTTAAATTTAATTTTTTTAAAAAAATATTTATTAAAGCTGCTAAAAGAAATCTAGTACAAAAAGAAATAAGACCAGCAGATTACTAATTTCAAAGCTTTGCCTATTACATAGACTCAGAGACATTAGCCTTAATGAATTACATCTCAAATTACAATAAGTTTTGAGGTCTGCTAGCTCTCTGCAACATTTTTCTTTGATGATTGTTGAGAATGGATGGGCTATTTAATAGAAAATATTTCGAAGAGGGCTAGAGGGCACTCTTTCATTGTGTAAAAACTTCACTGAATCTCATGGATAAACTCTCTGCATCCATACTGCAAATATGAGCCCAGTTCAATGTCTGTTCATATCAACGTTGAGTGCAACAGAAGTATCACTTCCAATTAAATTATACCTGATTTATTGATGATGAAAGTAAAGGAAGCTCTCAACTTACAATCACAGCAGGGACCGACAAATTTATTGTTAAACAGAGAAGTCATTACGTGAAGTATCAGGTGTCTGCACCCGATTTTCCAACCTCTTATGCTATGATTGTTAAGTTTATTATGGTGATTGTTAATGAACTACCATGGTCATTATTTTATTTAGTATATGGTATTTGTAGAGGTTATACAATTATTGATATACAGTGATAATAAAACACAATACATAACAAACACAAATACAAAATATGTGGAGAACACAATATATGAGGTAAAATATTAAATTAAGGTAAAACTAATAGTATTGATCCATGGTCACTTTGCTTGTTGGAAAGGTTGCAAATGGCAATCACATGGCCCCAGGATGCTGCAATTGTCACAGATACATGCTGGTTGCCTAGCAGAATGAGGACACTGTACAATTATATGTGTGAGGACCGGATATAAGTCACTTTTTCAGCATTGTCATAACTTACAAAAATCATATTAGCAACTGTTCAAAGCTAGGTCCTAAAACCATGATGTGGGATGCTACCAAGGGCTGTAATAGTGGCTTGGTTGTTGAGCACTTGAAGTATGGGGCGTAAACAGACCATTCAGACTTCAAATCCAGATTATATGTATCCGGAGTACAAATTTTAGCAAAGTTGCTGCCCGGTTGCTGTATGATCATGGCCATGGTGGCCATGGCTTAGTTAGCCTCCTGCACCATGGCATTGGGGGTGTTTTTGCCCTCCTTGGTCTCTGGAGAATTTCCTTGAGCCTCTAGGAGGGAGAAAACTATTTCCCTGGGCTCCAGAGGCTCTCTGGAAGCTGGAAATGGGCCCATTTCTCACCTTCCCAAACTTTCGGGAGGCCCGTTTTCACTCTCCCCAAGCCTCTGTGTGTGCCCTGCTCTTACCTGCATCCAAAACGGGCCACATGGGGACTCCTGGGAGGGGTGGGTGGGGCCAGCCAGGAATGGGATTTGGGGATTCTCTAAACTGCACAGAATCTTAGCTAGGGACTCTCCCAAACTCCTGCAAACCCCCAGCAGCCCACCCTTGTATGTACCCCCTAGGAAGGTTCATTAGAACTTTGAAGGACTAAGGACTGGCTGTAAATCAAGGACTACCAGTATAACTAAGTGGGCAGATGCATGCTCTTAGACACAGCTATTTTTAAAAACAATTTTAACAAACACTCACCCTTTACAACAGACCACATGGGACCCATTATTTTTTTTTAAACCTGCATTTGTACATCTTAATATTCCTCCATCCATTTCTCCATTGTTAGTTACCATTCTATTCAAGCTTATAAATCTATCAATTGGCTTTGGTTTTTCATCCTTTGAATATAGCTTATTAGCTATTGTTCCTCCCATTTTTCCGGTCAAACACAGGTACTATACTCTTTGAAGCATTAATTTTCAGATCCATATTCCTTGCAGCATTATGCAATCTAATTGCATGGATATTCAGCCAAACCACATCATTTGCATGCAAAAATACTAGCATAGCAATAAATTATATTTCGTTTACTAAAATCAAGTAAAGTTGGTACTAAATAAACTTCTCCAGGGAGGATATTTTGTTCCCCTAAAAATACAACAGTAAATGTAGATATATTTGGAAAAAAGCCTTCATATGTCAAACAATTGCTGCAACTCTTAGATTGAGTGATCAGTAGCAAAAATTATGTTTAACAGATAATCAGAGTTGGAAGGGACCTTGTAGATCATCGAGTCCAACCCCCCCCACCCAAGAGGGCGACCCTACACCATTTCTGACATATAGGAGTCCAATCTCTTCTTGAAAGTCTCAAGTGATAGCGCTCCCACATCTGAGGAAAACTTCTGTTCCATTGGTTGATTTACGAAGTCTTTATTCTGCTGAAAATGCAAATGACCTGAAAGCTTTAGTTAAAAAAAAATTAAGGACCAAAATGGAAAAAAAATAGGGCTAAAATTCAATATAAAGAATACCAATACCAGCCTTATAATTGACAATGGATGTGAAAGTGGTGATTAGCTCCTGCTTTTTAGTGTCACTGTCAGGATTCCAATAATCACTCGAATTAAATCATGAGCCTTGAACCAAACTTCAAAAACCATGGCCTAGTGGTTAAGATACTGGACTTGTCAACCAGAAGGAGAAAATCTATTCATCTGGTCACTAGGGGTCAAAAACAACCTGATCAATCATCAATCAATCAATCAATCAATTAACAGAATCCTTTGTACTTTTGATCATACTGGACATTTCATTTATTGTATAATTGTATAATTTCACCCAAATTGAAAAGGAAGGAATGGAGAATGCATAGTTTCATCAGAAGCAAGCCACCTCTCCATTGCTTTGCTTAGGGTTAAACTATATCTTTCTTTATATTGTACATATGTTTTTTTTAAAAAGAACAAAGCCATAATAGAATCCAACAGAATGATGGAACTTGTTCGTCCATTTTTGAACTGTCTTCTGCTCAATAGACAGAATACAACAGGATCAAATTTGGGGTGTTGAGAGAAGGTGGATGGACTTCAGCTCTCAGAATTTGTCAGTCGTCATGCTGGAATTAAAGGATTCTGGAACTTGAAGTCCATTAATCTTGAAGCTACCAGTTTGTAAAACACTGGTTTATAGATGCAACGTATTAGGCTGAAACAAACTATATTTTGTCTTGGCTTAAATCCTGAATCCCTCCAGTATAACACAATTACCTGTGAGTTAGATGTGCTGGCAAAAAAAAAAAAAAGATATAAAATCCAGAGTACTTGTATGTGTACTGGCCTAACCAATATCATATAATGTGGCTTGTTTGTTTTGATTTAAACTGTTAGGTGACATCATTCCTTGTGACTTGCAAACTGTATATCTTATACTATTCTATGAATTTCAATTTACAGTTTATATAGTTTACCATAGTTATGTGATAGGTTCATAAAATGGATGAACCAGTCCATTGTATTGTCTGTTGTAAAAAATCCATGTACAATAATAACAATAATAAGATATGAAAAACTGAGTGCCAGAAAAAGAAAATGACTTAATTGTCCAGGACTCAGCCTGGATTTAACAAATTGATATGAAGGGAGACTGAGAAGATAATTTATTCAGACTTTTTCCTGGTGAGTGATAAAACTTAACTTTATCTTGCACTGCATGATGAAATCATGTGATGCAGGACGCATATTTTTAATGTCCTCATTTTTGTGTATGACAAAGATGTGGAAAAATATAAGTCTCAGTTACTTTGGGATGGAAGTCATTTTAAGATTTGTAATCTGCTGATACCCCTGTTTGTTCAGAGTAACTGCTGGAAAGATTGAGCGATATATTTTGCTGATTAATCTGACAAAATTGAATGCATTCTTGCCTGTTAGACTTTCTCAATAAAGATTTCATTGTGTCTTCCTTATGTGGGAAGTGATGAGTGACCCTGATATTTTTCTGCTCAAACCATATCAATAAAAAAACAGTTCTGGTTGGATGATTCTCCGTTGATTCTTAATGAAGTGTCATTTTATGGAATGTCACAAAGTCATGAAATTAAGACGTGCTATATATTAGAAAGTATGACTTTTGACATGCTGTAAAGGCTGCACTGTACATGAAATACATTGATTCAACTCACTTCCCCTTCAGGTTCATCAATCATACTCTTAGAAATAAATACATGAAAAAGAACATTGATTGTTGGCTCAAACTCCTGAGCGTAAGTCAAGATTACTGTTTGCTGAACCTAGTATATTGCTTAATGAATCCATCATCATAGTCAGCACTCCTTGAAAGTGACTGGATGTCATAAGTTTTCTGGCATGGACTGGAATTCTAATTCTCAACAATATGGAATTAGGCATTCCAGGTTCCTTTAAGGAATTCAATGCCTTGTAGGAGTGGGATCATCTCACATTTTTATCTTAAAGGGATTGGATCTAAGCAATGCAAAATGTCTTTTTGTTTAGCATCTCCTTTGAAGCCCCTTATTCTTTGACAAACATCTATCTTATTGTGATTGTGTGGTGCCATATTATGGTAATTTTATCATGGTTTTACCTTAAATTAATATTTTATCTTGTATATTGTATTGTATATGTACCTTCTATACCTTTGAATATATGTGTCTGTGTGTATGTGGTTCCTATTTTTCTGTTTGCATTTTACATGCTTTCTAATTGCTAGGTTGGCAGAAGTTGGGATAGGTAATGGGAGCTCACTCTGTTACATGGTGCTAGGGATTTCTGATCAACCTTTCTGATCAACAAGCTCAGCATCTTAGCCATTGAGCCACTGGATCCTCCCCCACACACATTCAGATACATTCACATACACATATACATACCTGCTCAAAAGTACCCAGTTTCCATTAAGTTGTTTGTATCCCATATGAGATAAATACCTGTTTATATGACAAGCCGAGAAACTGATTGTGAACATGAAACCTAGAAATACATTGTTCTCCTACAAATATAGTTTGGATTGCTTGTAATGTTGGTCAGATCCAACTCTTTCCCTGGAAATGCCATCCAGGTATAACTTCATTTACTATTAGCTACTCTTGGGAAGATTATGCTGCAGCCAATAAAGGAGAGTAGCTCAGGGTTAACATGAGGATGCTCTCTGAGTTTTCTTGTTTTCTTGCAGATCCTTGCTTAACCAAATTAAGTTTCATTAGTAAGAAAGCAAGAAAACAAGCAAGCTCAGGGAGCACCAAGGACCCCTCATTATTCTGCAGAGCCAGCTGGACATTTTGTGCTGTCTGATTCAGAGTCCTAAATAGAATATATCTAGTCATGTAGTATCTGCCTCCTGATGGTCTATGTAACTGGAGCACCATATAGGATAGACACTGTGTAAAATCAGAGGAAATGCCACCCTCTCCCAAAGAAGTGAGTGGGATGGAAGTCATGCAAAACCTCATGTAAGTAAGCAGGACATAGAGATAAACCTCAACTTACATTCATTCATTGAGTGATTGTTCAAAGTTATAGCAGTGCTCAAAGAATGGACTTACAAACATTGCTTGGAGATCCATAAGTTGTACCACTTCCATGATCATGTGATTGTAATCCAGGCATTTGGATGTCTCGCCAATAATTACAACACTGCAGAGAGTGACAGTCATGTTATTGCCATGGTGATCTTCCTGCTGGCTTTGCACAAGCAAAATCAGTGGTGAAGCTGGCAGGGAAGTTGCAAGTTGCCCAGTCTGGTATGTCACTCCCACCCACAATACTTCCACTGATGTGTGGCCTGCTCCCTCCCCAGTTTTCTTACCCACCTGATCACCATCCACTGTCCCAGCTGCACCTGATATCTAAACCTAAGTGACAACTTTGTCATCCAAAAGGTAGAAGAGGGAACTAGAGGGACAACAGAAAAGAAATGATTGAGTGGATTGAAGTTGCCAGAACTTTGGGGGACCATGTCATATTGGAATCCAATATAATGCAGACCCAAGCAATAAAGCCTGCATCTTAGACTTTAAAAGAGCTGATTTCAACCTGCTTCTTCCACTCAAGCATGTTTCCACCTAACATACAATTACAATGGCAATCCCTGGATTGCTGTCTCTAGGCAATGTTATTGTGTGATGTCATAGTTTATGACTTCATTGCTTACTAATGACAATCCCAATCCCAACTGCCATCATAAGATAAGGACTACCTGTAATTCAACATCTTTATCTCTCTGTTCTGAAAGCTTAAGAAAAGATGAACTGTTTCTCAGTTTTGGCAATATTAAAATGAGTGGATTTCAACTTCCAGAATTCCATGCATCTTAAAGTTGCTGAAGGTAAGAAATACTGAGTTAAATTAAATCAATTTGTAGACAAGAGGCCTTTGAAACTGCACAAACTTTGTTTTGCATAAGGTAGGAAGACCTGGCTAAATTTGCCAAAATAGGGGTAAATATTTTATTAATTTTATTTGGTTTTAAAAATGTATACAAGGTGTTCAAAATAAAAGCTTCCCCTTGGCAATTTCCAGAAAGTTTCAATCCCATTCTAAAAAGCAAACATGGACTTGAGAACAAAGAAGTGCAAAGTATAAAGAGCAGGAATTGCTTAGCAGAATAGTTAAAATATTAATATTTGCTAGATTTATATTTTACCTTTTCTCCAGGAGAGTCCATGGGGATTTGTATTCATTTTATCCCAGCAGCTACAATCCTGTGAATTTGGTTGAGCTAAGACAAAATCATCTTCTGAATTGATTTATTTAAAAAATTTCTACACTATTTCCCACTAAAAGTGAGTTCATAGCATTAACAATTAACAATTGCCATTATAGTTAAAAAACATTGTTAAAAACCACTGCTGTAATATACCTGAAGACATTTGATAAAAAATGCAAATGTACACATGTGAAAAAGAAGATATATCTGAAATCAGTTGAAAGAAAATAAGAACCGGCAGCAATTAAAAAAAAAACTTATTTGGAACCTGAAGGCTACTAGGCATACTCTTATTATTTCATGCATTCTTGCTTTAAATAAAATTATTTTCCAAATTTCAATTAATCTACAAGTAATAGTAGATTAAGTAGTACTACAAGTAGTAGAGAGCCTGTTTTGTGTAGTGGTTAAGATATTAGCTGGGAACTGAGACACTTTAAGTTCTAACCTTGCCTTAGGCACAAAGCCAACTGGGTGACTTCAGGCCAGTCCACCACTTTCAGCCCTAGGAAGGGGCAATGGAAACCTCTTCTGAAATCTTTTCAAGAAATCTGCAGGGATTCATCCAGACAATCGCTAGGAGTCAACATTAACTCTAAGCCTCAAATATATATGTACGTAGAGATAGTTCTTGGCTTAAAACCAGAGCCGGGACCAGAACTGTGGTTGGCAAGTAAAGAATAGAGCTCATTCTTGTGGTGCTTTGGAAGATTTCTTCTTCACATTATTTGCAGACGGAAGGTTTCTTAAGGGTCATGAGAATGGAGCATATTGGAGAAGGGAGCAAGGTGGCCTTGGTAAGAAGGGTATCTGCCTCGCATAGATTGGGTAGGCCTGTCAGCAACTGGAGAAAGTGAAGAAGAGTAGGGTGCTGCCAAGTGCCTGGATTTTTATCACACGATCATGGGGACCCAGCTATAACTTTGGACACAGGTCTTAAGTCCCTTTGATCAGTGCCACCATAATTTCAAATGATTGCTGAATGGTCATAAATCAAGGACTATCTATACATAGAGCAATAGAAACAAAATCTGAGAAGATCAACTAAAGCCTTTCTATTAGTATAAAAAATTAAAGCTGGCTGTGTTTCATTTTAATGCAAAGCAAAATACAGAGGTATAATGTTTGTGCACTTTGTGGGAAACAATATTCAGGGTCAACTGTTCCAGTATCCCCCCTTCAAAAAGGACTCCCCACCCCTTTTGTTTTTTGCAAGGACCGTGGAGGTTTACAACCATGACAGGAGAATTCCAAAGCTGGGAATCCTTTCCAACCCTGGTCTTTCTTCTCTGTAGTTATAGTCTCCTACAGTCCTGGGACTTTATCCTAGGAATTTAAAAAGTTGCAACCTCATCATAGCACACTTCTCTGCTGCATAAAACTTTTAATATTCTGCTCTTCCTCTTTTTATTTTTATCATCCGTATTGCTTGGTGTCCCTATAATTTCAGGAAAGACAGCTTTACAGTCTTTTTAAATGAAAAGCTTCACCTACTTATTATGATGCAGACCACAGATCCAGCATTCTTAACCTTGATGACATCTTTTTTTGGCCAAGGTCTCCAGTCTTTGCTAGAGAAATGTTAGGAGTGCCTGAATCAGCTTCTCATTGCTTTCAATATTCAAGCTGATTTGGTTCAGAGGGTGATTTATTTGGGAAAACTGAATTAACACTTGGAATTACATTGTCAAATGGGGTTGACTTGGCTCAGAAACTTGATCCAATTGAATTCAACGATTTAACATTGCTTGTAGGAGTCAGAAAGTCAATTCAATGTGGGGATTTGATAAATAATTTTTGAGCTGAGTTGAGAATTCTGATTCTCAAATCAGAATTTTATGCCATCCTAATTATGTGATATTTTTTGGTCTTTGCAAACAACATTGAAAGTAAAGCCCATGTCACACTGCCCAACGGATGCAAAATGGACATAACGGACGAGCAAAATGTTCCATCCGTTGTTATCTGCTCTCAAAAGGGGCAAAAATTTGCATAAGCAGAGCGGATAACACGGAAAGGAACGGACGTGGGGAGGACGCAGAGCGGATGTATAGGCCGTGTCACACTGCCCAACGGATGCAAAAAGGACACAACGGAAGAGAAAAATGTTACATCCGTTGTATCCGCGCTCAAAAGGGGTGAAAATTTGCATAATTGGAGCAGATAACACGGACGCGGGGAGGATGCAGGGCGGATGCAAAGCGAATGCGGAACGGAAGCCCAGCGGATGGAAGCGGATGGCGCATCCGCTAGGCTTCCGGGGGACCTCAGCAAAGCGGACACAGAACGGAAACAGCGGATGCAGAATGGATGCACAGCGGATGAAGCGGATGCATAGCGGAAGCCTAACAGATGCCTGGCGTTAATTGCGTATGCGGGGGGGATGCATTGCGCAAGCCCCCCGGATATAAAGGGAAGCAGCTCGCACGTGGCCAGCATTCCGAGGAAAGACCTGCTGCTGGATACCTCGAGTTCTTGCCTGCATGTCTGCCTGCAAGCCTTGCTGCCAGCCTGCCTCCAAGCCTGCCTCCCAGCCTCCTGGGCAGCCTCCCTGCCAGCCTTGCTGCCAGCCTGCCTTCCAGCCTCCCTTCCAGCCTTGCTGGCAGCCTGCCTTCCAGCCTCCTTTCCAGCCTTGCTGGCAGCCTGCCTCCCAGCCTCCCTGCCAGCCTTGCTGCCAGCCTGCCTTGGTGCCTGCCTTCCTGCCAGCCTTCCTGCCAGGCTTCCTAACAGGCTTCCTGCCAGGCTTCCTGCCAGCCTTGGTGCCTGCCAGCCTTCCTGCCAGCCTCCCTGCCAGCCAGCAACCCCACAAACATGGGGAAGAAGCAAAAGTCTCAGCAACCTGCCGTCATCCCTGGCAAGAGGGACAGGGCCACCCTCCCGCCCCATGTCCCTGACTCATCTTCTGCTGGGGCTTCTGCTGCTTGGGCTGGCTCTTCTGTTGCTGGAGCTTCTGCTGTAGCTGCTCCTGGCGGTGGTGCTTCTGCTGCGTACTCTGCTGAAGCTGCTCCTGGCAGTGATGCTTCTGCTGCTGCGTACTCTGCTGAAGCTGTTCCTGGTCCTGCTGGTCCTGCTGGTCCTGCTCATTCTGCTTGTGCTCCTGGTCTTGCTGACCCTGCTGCTGGTCCTTACTCTGCTGCTGCTGATCCTGGTCTTGCTGCTGCTGCTGCTGCTGCTGCTGCTGCTGATGATGATGATCCTGCTGCTGCTGCTGCTGCTGGTGATTATGCTGCTGCTGCTGCTGCTGCTGCTGATTATGATCCTGCTGGTGATGCTGCTGCTGCTGCTGCTGCTGGTGTGGAGGAGCAGCCCCTACAACCTGGAAGCCCCTCTGATGAGGGCCCATCTGGTCCTGCCAAAGGGAGGAAGAGGCGTATGCAACAATGGGAGAGGAGGCAGTACTACATTGAAGAAGCGCACGAGGATGAGGTGCTGGAGTGGCTGAGAGAGAACGACTATCTGTGGTGGAAGGGATACTGACTGTACAGGGACACCAAGCGGAAGCAGGCTGCTTGGAGAGGGTGGAGAGTATGGGCTACACTTCGGAGGTGCTACTCAGCTGGTGGAAGCACATGCACACCTGGTACGGGAAGCTGCACCACAAAAAATCTGGCCAGGGCACGGTAAAGCTGACAGACAGAGAGAACTAGTGTCATGGCCAAGTGCAGCTTCCTGGAGGGTGAGGTCCACCACTGAGGAGCACCAGGAGCCCAAATCTCTACCCTCTCTCTCCGGCAGCCTGCTGGGAGCCAGTCCTCTGGCGGCCGAGAGTCAGTCCCTGTCTCCATGCAGGTATCTGTGGAGCGTGCCATGGCGGAGAACCCCCGGGCAGGTGTTGAAAGCGTGGTGGAGAGCGAGGAGGACTCCCTGGTGCGGTGGGAGAAAGGAGTCATCGAGTCCACCGCTGCCAAAGCCGCATCCACCCACACCTCCGCCACCACAGTAAGGCAGAGAGCCGGACCGCATGAGGGACAGAGCCACAAGGTCCTGGTGGAGATCAGGGACACCATCTGCATCAGCATAGGTTTCCTCTCTCACCTGGTCCCCATCGAATCCTCCTCCTCCAACTGCAAGCCCTTCCTCAATTATGTCAACCAGACCCTCAAGGAGATGGCGGATCCCCAGTACCAGGTGGTGAAGGAGAGGATCACCACGCTGCTTAACAACCCTCCAGACCCAGAGGAACCTGCTCCCACCCAGTCCAGGTCTGCTCCTCCACCCCAGGTGATGTCCCTCCCATACCAAGGCTTCCCACAGCCCCTCACCTACCAGGGCTACAGCTACCCGTAGGTCCAGCAACACAGACAGCAGCCCTTACAAATGCAGGCACAGAGTCATTGGGTGACACTGTTGCCACCGGTTCCAATGATGCCACCGATGCCAACCACGACAGTCCTCACCCCGCTGCAGACCAGGCAGCCCCACTACACTGCTCCTTCCTCCATCCCACAGCCAAGCCTGGCCTCAGTACATCTGGCCTCAGTACTGGGGCTGACACCCCATGGCATGGAGGAAGGACCTCTCAGCATCACGGGGCTGAGCCAGCTGTCCGACACCTTCCTCAACACACCGTCCCCTGTTGTCCTCTCGGGGATAGGCACTCCAATAACACCTCACACCAGCACTGCAGCAGCACCCACCTCCACAGCACCTGCTCCCTAACACCTTAGACTGGGCACACACCTCCGAGTGACCAAGAGGAGTGCCAGAGACTGGCTGCCTGGATATTTGTGGACTTTATTTGACTTGGGTCATGTTTATTTTACAGCTTGTTATTAATAAAGTTTATCTTTGTTTCACACACTTGCTTCATTAATTTTTTTCTATAAAGTCTGGGTGGAAACTTTTAGAAATAGTTTAGCCTTTGCATGCTTGTGGGATGGGTTAAGATAGCAGTGGGATGGGCAGGGATACCTTTGGGATGGGTTAAGATAGCTGTGGGATGGGAAGGGATAGCTGTGGGATGGGAAGGGATACCTGTGGGATGGGCAGGGATACCTATGGGATGGGTAATAGTTGTGGGATAGATAAACCTCCAGTGCAAGCATAGTGGGACTGTATGGTCCACCCTCCCAGGTGCCACCCCTATGGTCCTTCATTATCAATTACAATGTAAGCATTGATCCACACATGTCAACATAAACACAACTCTTTATTAAACGCCCTGTTCATTGTAGGCCAACCCAACATACATGGGCCAATCTCATCTGTGTGATGAGACAGGCTGAAGGAAGCATCCATTAAGCATCTACCATCCTGTCTTGCCACTCCACCGCTCCAGCTGGGGAGTTGCACCAGTGTTTCAGGAGGTTGCGCTACTTCTTTGCCTCACGTGAGGCTCTGTTGGGCCCTTGCACATCCTCAGCGCCAATCAGGTTTTGCCCTTGCCTCCATTCCCCAGGCTCCATGTCCCCATTGCCTTGCTGGAGGTCCACGAGCCTGTTCTGCAAGACTGGGTAGCGGGTGCGCATTAGATTGTGCAGGATGCAGCAAGCTTCCACGATCCTCCTCACGGTCTCTGGGCGATGCTGCATGTTGGTGAGAAGTACCTGGAACCTGTTGGCCAGGATGCCAAAGGCATTCTCCACCAAATGCCTTGCCCTGGACAGCCTGTAGTTGAAGATCCTCTCTTCACAGGTGAGGTATTTGGAGGTGTAGGGCTTCATGAGGTAGGTTGTGAGTGAGAAGGTGTCATTCCCCACGATGAAGTAGGGCACATCTTGCGTGTCGTTGGGCAGCGGGTCTGGATCTGGGAAGTCCACCATGAGGTTGCTTTCCAGCCCCTCCTTGAGGTGACTGTCGTTGTATACCTGGGCATCTGAAGATGAGCCGTTGCCTGAAACATCGATGTACATGAACTTGTAGTCAGCATCGACCATGGCGAAGAGGATGATGCTGAAGAAACCCTTGTAGTTGAAATAAGTGGACCCCGACTTGGCTGGAGCTTTGCAGGCCACATGCTTGCCATCGATGGCTCCAACGGTGTGGGGGAAGTTCCACTTCTGATACCACTGCTCTGCAACTTTCTTCCATCCTTCTTCAGTGGTGGGGCACTGGAGGAGCTCCTCCTTGTATTCTTCGATGATGGCCTGCACCACTTCTCTGACAACAAAGCTGATGGTGCTGGGTGGCACCCTCCAGCCGTACTGCATGCTCCTGTAGGTGGTCTCTGAGGCCAGGTGGCGCAGAGTGAGTGTCACCTTGAGCCCAGGTTCCAGGCTGGGCGGGAAGTTGGTGTTTGTCTTTGTCAACCTGGGTGTCAGCCGCTGCACAACTTCGTCAAACATGGCTGGAGGCATCCTCATGAAGTTCTGGAACGCCCGAGGGTCTTCGCTCCTGAGCTCCACCATCAGCTTGTGGTAAAGTACTATCTGTGCTCTTCTGGCGAACCATCTTTGGAGCCAGACTTTTTTTGGGTGCCTCCTTTTCTTCCCGTAGTACTGTTCACAGAGACTGTAGATGGTTTCGCAGTGTTGCAGAAGGATGTTGGCTGCCAAAAGGATTTTGTCACAATCCACGGTGGACATGACTGGATGCTGTGGAAGAGCTGCAGAGGTCTGCATCGCTGGGCAGCTGGTCGGAAAGTGCGATGCAGACGAGTTGCTCCCCCTTTTTATAGGCAGTATAGATTTTCCGCTAGGCATCCTCTAGGCATCCTCTAGACATCCTTAATATCTGAGATAGGTCCCCTCTGCGAACCTTTTTTCCATTTTAAATGCTTTGTTTCCGTTCTGCATCCGTTCTGCATCCATTCCGCGTCCGTTCCGCTTCCTCCCTGCGTCTGGGCGGATGCGAGTTGCCCGGATACGCAGTGGATGCCTAGCGGATATAGCGGATAAGTAACGGATGCATAACAGATGAGTAGCGGATGCGTAGCGGATGCAGAACGGACGAACTGGATACATTTTCCGCGCAAAAGTTTTAAGCAGCCAAAAACTTTTTGAGCGGATGAAACGTCCATAAACGGATGCTGGACGGATAGAGAGGAAGCAAAATGGAGGCAGTGAGTACATCGCATTTTTGAACGGATGGCAAGGTTTTTTGTCCGTTTTACATCCTCTTTGCATCCGTTGGTGCAGTGTGACAGGGGCTTATAGAGGATGCAGAGCGGATGTATAGAGGATGCGTAGAGGATGCAGAACGGATGCGTAGAGGATGTGAAGAGGATGCAGAGCGGATGCGTAGAGGATGCAGAGCGGATGCAGAGTGGATGCAGAGTGGATGCAGAGCGGATGAGCTGCATCCGCTTTCATCCTTTCTCCATCCATGCTACTAACGCTGTGCGTCCGTTCTGCTTCCTCCCTGTGTCCGTTTACCGCTGGAACGGATTTTAGTTGTGTAGATGCACAGCGGATGCCTAGCGGATATAGCAGATGCGTAATGGATGCAGAACGGATGTCCCCTGTATGTCTAGAGGATGCAGAATGGATGCATTGGATACATTATCCGCGCAAAAGTTTTAGGCAGCCCAAAACTTTCTGAGCGGAAGAAACGTCAATAAACGGATGCTGGACGGATAGAGAGGAAGCAAAATGGAGGCAGTGAGTACATCGCGTTAACCAACGGATGGCAAGCTTTTTTGTCCGTTTTACATCCTCTTTGCATCCGTTGGTGCAGTGTGACATGGGCTTTAGGTTTTAGAAACTGCTTTGTATCTTGCAACCTATAAATTACAGATAAAACAACAGAAAACAAAACAAGGAAGACAGGAAAGAATACTCTCTCATGGAAGCATTTTCCCAGGAGAAAAGAGAAAGAACAGGTTCACAATACTGTGCAATTACAGCCAGGATTATACCCCTTCTGTTGTCTATGGATTTTATCATTCTATGCCCACATTATTATTATTATAAAAATCTATGTTTCCGTACCATATGCTTTTTCTCCATAACATACACATACACACACACACAAAATCTCCATCCAGTTAATCCTCTGAAAGAAATAATATCTGAGTAGTAGCCATAAGGTATGCTCAAAAAGTTAAGATGGCAATCACCAAGATATGATCAAAGCTTTGCCTGTTGTCCATAAAAAAGAAAGGGCTTTGATCACACTGTGGCAGCTGTGACCCATTTTGATTTTTTTTTACTTTATAAGATCTTATTTGACCTTAAAAATGGGGAAGCATCAATCATCATGTTTTTAAAAAAAACTCATACCCTGTGGATATCTCTTGAATACATGCAGAAAACCTTTTTGTATTTTTCAGGAAGTCATTCTTTTGGGTATACATGCTGTAACTTTCCAACTTCTTCTAATATTTTTTTCTGTATACAAGAATTTTATATATTTTTTTTAATAAAAGGAGCAATGGAACAATACCTTCAGCATGTAATTACACAGAAATTGGTGGTGACATTTGTAAGACAATTTGTAGGAAATTAATATGGATGTTTATTATTGATAAATTCAGCTAAGGATAGCACTTATCTGACCTTGGTTGAACTCAGAAAAGCAAAGGAAGATTCCTTGTCAATGCTTGGACAGAAATTCTAGCTAAAGACCAGATCAGAGCAGACCAGATCAGATCAGGGAAGGAGGGAAGGAAGGAAAGAGGGAAGGAAGCAAGGACTAGTCACCAGAACTCAAGATCAACTTGAAAACATTTTATTGATAAACATTTATTGTTCTTGAATCTTTTGATTTTTTTCATAACTGGAGTACATTATACTGATCATTTAGCATTGTTCTCTTGTTTTATTTCTTTTCCATTTGTCCTCTGAGCTCCCACTACTTAGTCCCTTCAGAATCTAAATTCTGTTCATAAGAAAGTATATGAATAATTCAAAAGGAAGGCTATGCATACTTCTTTTGATTAATGGTTTGGAAGGCAGATGGTGGGTCTTTCTTAGCAAAGAAAGAAAAAGAAGAATAGGACAAAGCAAAGATATAAGAACTTGTCAAATGGTCCAAATTGATTGATGTTCCTTGATGGACAGGAATAAAGATAAGTACAGGGGAAACAGATTTATCCAAAATTATTACCTATTGCCAAGAGGCAAAAGGAAGTCAGCAATGTAAAAAGGAAGCCATTTATTATTTTTAAGAAAGAGCTCCAATATCTTCCTTGCCTATGTCTTAAAAGCTGGCAGAGGTCAGGACTTTATTTTGTTGAATATCTGCAACATTCAAGCCACTGTAGATGAAAATGTCATTGTTGGTTGGCCTATCTTGAGTCTGAATGTATTTTCTAAAATGTAAAAATGTTAATTATTATTAAAGAACGATCATACTGTCAATCTTCAATGAATGGTACTTCTATCTAATTGATTCAAAATGGCCTTATTTTAAAGACATATTTATTCATTGTTAACCGATCCATGGTTTACTGAATAAAGCAGAGTGCCTGGTTTAATTCATACTATGTTTAGCAATGAATTTAAGTCTTCAAAGGCCTATTTTAGACATTTTGGAATAACCAATAACCAATTTTGGCTGTTTCATGGCTGTTTTGATCCAACTCTAATACACATAGTGTAATAAATTAAAGGATTAGGGGACGAAAGAGAAACTTACATCCCAGTGAATACCAACCTTAATTTAGATGTTGGGCAACCAGCTCATGAAAACCTTCAATCACCTAAGAAAGAGAAAATCATAAGAACAACAGTGGATGAAAAGTAGTAGATCTATCCTTCCACACTTCTATGGAGGCCCAAAACTATGCAACTCCAACATACCTTTTCATCCAATTCTATCAATAACAGGGACTCCAATTTACAACATAAGTTTGGACATTTAGAGGAGTCAGTACTCTTCCCCTACAGTGCCTCCAGAAATAAATGACCCAAAAATAAAAGAAGATGAAACAATGGCCTCATTTTATATCATTCTTTATGCCCATAAATTCAGAACTAGTGAAAGAATCCATGGCAGCAGTACTATGCAATAACCCCACCCCAAACATACCAAATGCACAAAGATTGAAATAGCCAGAACCATGGACCTCATTCACCTCTGCATCACTACCTATTTTCAATTTGATGTACAGATATAATAACAAATGAGAGGAATACCCATGGAATCACATTCTCAGGTTTCATAACAGAGACTAGTATAAAGCAACATCTAGACACTATTGTACTCCCACACATACAATAAAAGCATTTGTCTTTGTCATAATAAAACAGGAACAACTAAAGAAGACACATGAAACAAGCAGCAGTGTGTTCAAAGGGATAAAATTCACAAAGAAAAGAGAAAACAGTATCTCAGATACCTTCATGAGCAGAGAAAGTGAGAGCAAATTAGAAATGCAAGTCTATCAAAAAACCACTCACACAAACCAAGAGCTTCATTATCAAAGTAACAACCCAACCTCCCACAAGAAGAGCTTTGTAATAACATAATTCAGATAAATACCTTGCAACGCCCTGGAATACCAGAAAAGGGAAACAGACTGCCTGTGTTGGTTAAACAGTATATAGTTAGTTTGGGAATGAGAGCTGTCCCCTTAAGGGAATGCCTTATGGGAAATGTAGTTAATGTCTCATGGGAGATGTAGTTCATGTCATGTGGTCACATCTGTAATCCTGATTGGTCACTAAAGTGACCTCTAGTTGGGTTAGGGGGAGCTTTGTTCATTCCTACCTGGACCCCAGCATCATGTTGGAGCCTTCCTTTGCTGTATCATTATGGGATGAAGATAACCATCTTTTCACACTATGAAGACAACAATGCAAAGATTGGACATTAGATGAATCTCAACATAACTGTGAGTTATACCTTAAGGATGCCTAATACAATCCAATAAATAAACTTCGTATGGAAGCCTTTGTAGTGTTTAACTACTTGTCTCTATATTCAGCCAGAAAATTAGAGAGACAGCAAACTGCCTACACAGCATCTTCTAACATCCATGCAACTTTATTGAAAAGGGCTGTCCCAGTCAACACACTATAGTACAGCCAACACAAGATTTGAAATGGGTAATGTTAACATATATTTAAACATCACAGAAACAATAACCAGCCATCAACTACAAACCATCTAAAACCCTCAAAAGCATCTTAAATAAGCCAAAAGACCCAATAGCCAAAGAAGAAGAAAAAAACAGACATCATCTACAACATAAAATCTATGGACTGTAACATTAGCAGCCACTATGTTGGACAGAAAGGGAGAAGACTTGCAGAATGTGTCCATGAACACCAACCAGCAATCAAAAGATACAATGAAAATTCCTTAATCCCACTACACATAGACAGACTGAGAGCATATTTGACTAAACCAAATCCAAAAATGCTACAGAACTTCTGGAGTTTGGCATTCAGGCAAATTAGCCATCAACACACACATAGAAAGAAACCATATTTATATTATTCAAAAGAGACTAAGAAGGAAACAAAAAAATGCATCCAGAGAAGCAGTGATAAATACCAGCCAAATATTTAGGCAGAAAACAATACCCTAATTAGGGACCTACCAAGGAGAAAACCATACCTGTAGCAACCCTTGCAAGGCAAGCTACAGTATATAAACAGAGAGCAAACCCCACACTCATTAGCATTGATGAGGTTACCTAGCTGGGTAAAAGAAATGTCTACAAGTAAACAACCCAGATTAGAGAGTACCCAAGGAACTCCAAAGTTTGACTCCAAGCTACTTTTTCTTCTTTGGAAATAATAGTTTTGTTGTTCTATCCTTGAGGATCTCAAGCTAAACCCCAAATACTTTGTCCAGAAGAGAGGACTCATTGGAAAAGGTCCTGATATGGGAAAGACTGAAGGGGATGGCAGAGGATGAGATGCTTACTTTTATCAGCATAATGGGCATAAATTTGATCAATCTGGGAAACAGTGGAGGAGAGGAAAGCCTGGCATGCTATGGACCAGAGGACTGTGAAGAGACAAATTGAACAACAACAAAAACAATGTCCTTGAGGACCTCTCCATTTCCCTTTCTTTCTTCAACTAGCAGAAAATTCTGCAGAAGCTCAAACCTACTGCAGTTTTATATGGAACTCTGAGATCCTACAAACCTTAAGCCCCTGTCACACTGCACCATCGGATGCAAAGAGGATGTAAAATGGACAAAAAAGCTTGCCATCCGTTGGTTAACGCGATGTACTCACTGCCTCCATTTTGCTTCCTCTCTATCCGTCCAGCATCCGTCTATTGACGTTTCATCCGCTCAGAAAGTTTTGAGCTGCCCAAAACTTTTGCGTGGAAAATGTATCCAATTCGTCCGTTATGCATCCGCTATGCATCCGCTACGCATCCGTTATGCATCCGTTATGCATCCGCTATATCCGCGAGGCATCCGCTGCGCATCCGCGCAACTCACATCTGCTCGGACGCAGGGAGGAAGTGGAACAGACGCAGAACGGATGCAGAACGGATGCAGAATGGATACAGCATGGAAACAAAGCGTTTAAAATGGAAAAAAGGTTCGCAGAGGGGGCTTATCTCGGATATAAAGGATGTCTAGAGGATGCCTAGAGGATGCCTAGAGGATGCAAAGGGACACCTATACTGCCTATAAAAAGGGGGAGCAACACATCTGGATCTCACTTTCAGAACAGCAGCCCTGTGGTGCGGACCTCTGCAGCCTTCATCTGCCTCTTCCTCTTCCACAGCATCCAGTCATGTCCACCGTGGATCGTAACACGGTCCTTTTGGCAGCCACCATCCTTCTGCAACAGTGCGAAGCCATCTACAGGCTCTGTGAACTCTACTACGGGAAGAAAAAGGGGCGGCCAAGAAGCTTCTGGGTATGAAGATGGTTCACCAGAAGAGCAGAGGACGGACTGTACAACAAGCTGATAGTGGAGCTCAGGAGCGAAGACACTCGGGCATTCCAGAACTTCATGAGGATGCCTCCAGCCATGTTTGACGAACTTGTGCAGCGCCTGACACCCAGGTTGACCAAGACAAACACCAACTTCCAGCCCAGCCTGGAATCTGGGCTCAAGGTGGCACTCACTCTGCGCCACCTGGCCTCAGGGACCACCTACAGGAGCATGCAGTATGGCTGGAGGGTGCCACCCAACACCATCAGCATTGTGGTCAGGGAAGTGGTGCAGGCCATCATCGAAGAATACAAGGAGGAGCTCCTCCAGTGCCCCACCACTGAAGAAGGCTGGAAGAAAGTTGCAGAGCAGTGGTATCAGAGGTGGAACTTCCCACACTCCGTTGGAGCCATCGATGGCAAGCACGTGGCCTGCAAAGCGCCAGCCAAGTCGGGGTCCACTTATTTCAACTACAAGGGCTTCTTCAGCATCATCATCTTTGCCATGGTCGATGCTGACTACAAGTTCATGTACATTGATGCTTCAGGCAGCGGCTCATCTTCAGATGCCCAGGTATACAACGCCAGTCACCTCAAGGAGGAGCTGGAATGCAACCTCATCATGGGCTTCCCAGATCCAGAACCCCTGCCCAACGACACACAAGATGTGCCCTACTTCATCGTGGGGGATGACGCCTTCCCCCTCACAACCTACCTCATGAAGCCCTACACCTCCAAATACCTCACCTGTGAAGAGAAGATCTTCAACTACAGGCTGTCCAGGGCAAGGCAGGTGATGGAGAACGCCTTTGGCATCCTGGCCAACAGGTTCCAGGTACTTCTCACCACCATGCAGCATTGCCCAGAGACCGTGAGGAGGATCATGGAAGCTTGCTGCATCCTGCACAATCTCATGCGCACCCACTACCCAGTTTTGCAGAACAGGCTCGTGGACCTCCAGCAAGGCAATGGGGACATGGAGCCTGGGGAACGGAGGCAAGGGTGAAACCTGATAGACACTCAGGATGTGCAAGTCCCCAACAGAGCCTCACGTGAAGGGAAGAAGCAGCGCAACCTCCTGAAACACTGGTGCAACTCCCCAGCTGGAGCGGTGGAGTGGCAAGACAGGATGGTAGATGCTTAATGGATGCTTCCTTCAGCCTGTCTCATCACACAGATGAGATTGGGCCATGTATGTTTGGTTGGCCTACAATGAATAGGGCGTTTAACAAAGGGTTGTGTTTACATTGACATCTGTGGATGATTGATTATATTGTTATTGATAATAAAGGGCCATAGGTGTGGCACCTGGGAGGGTGGACCATACAGTCCCACTATGCTTGCACTGGAGGTTTATCTATCCCACAGCTATTACCCATCCCAAAGGTAGACCTGCCCATCCCACAGGTATCCCTGCCCATCCCACCGCTATCTCAACCCATCCCACAGCTATGTTAACCCATCCCACAAGCATGCAAAGGCTTAAACCATTTCTAAAAGTTTCCAGCAAGACTTTATAAAAAAAGAAATGAAGCAAGTGTGTGAATCAAAAATAGACTTTATTAACAACAAGCTATAAGACAAAAATGAGTCTCTGGCACTCCTCTTGGTTGCTCAGTCTCAGGGGTGAAGGGGGCAGGTGCTGTGGAGGTGGCTGGTACTGGAGTGCTTGTCATCAGCTCCTCCAGAAGCAGAAGCAGCAGAAGCCCCAGCCCCAGAAGAGCGAGCCCATGCTGCAGAAACCCCAGCAGAACCAGAGTGAGGGCCAGGGGGTGGGATGGTAGCCCTGTCCCTCTTGCCAGGGCTGGCAGCAGATGGCTGAGGCTTGCTGTGCTTCAGCATGGTTGTGGGGTTGCTGGCTGGCAGGGAGGCTGGCATGAACCAAGGCTGGTATGAAGACTGGCAGGGAGGCAGGCACCAAGGCTGGCAGGCAGGCAGGCAGGCATGCACCAAGGCTGGCAGGAAGGCTGGCAGGAAGGCTGGCAGGGAGACAGGCACCAAGGCTGGTAGGGAGGCAGGCAGGCATGCACCAAGGCTGGCAGGTAGGCTTGCAGGAAGGCTGGCAGGGAGACAGGCACCAAGGCTGGCAGGCAGACTGGCTGGTAGCAATGCTGGCAGGCAGCTAGACAGCAAGGCAGGCAGATTGGCTGGTAGCAAGGCTGGCAGGCAGGCAGACAGCAAGGCTGGCAGCAAGGCTTGCAGGCAGACATGCAGGCAGACATGCAGGCAGGACAGGCAAGGCAGTCGATGTGTCTGGAAGCAGGTCTTTCCTCTGAATGGTGACCTGCTTCCAAGCTGCTTCCGTTATATCCACGGGGCTGACGCAATGCATCCTCCCCGCATGCACAATTAACGCTCGGCATCCGCTAGGCTTCCACTGTGCATCCGCTGTGCATCCGCTTCATCCGCTGTTCATCTGCTTTGCATCTGCTGTATCCGTTCCGCGTCCGCTTTGCTGAGGCCCCCCGGAAGCCCAGCGGATGTGCCATCCGCTCTCATCCGCTTCCATCCGCTGGGCTTCCGTTCCGCATCCGCTTTCCATCCGCTCTGCATCCTCTCCCCGTCCGGGTTATCCGCTCCGGTTATGCAAATTTTTGCCCCTTTTGAGAGCGGATAACAACGGATGGAACATTTTGCTCGTCCGTTGTGTCCATTTTGCATCTGTTGGGCAGTGTGACAGGGCCTTTACCACATTATCTCAGCCAATCTTCACAACTGAGCAACACAGACTGATCAAGTAACTCCAATCTATGTGCTTTCTTTGGGTGTGCATATTTTTCACTGCAGGAGAAATCACGTGCAAGTTTGCTCAACTGAAGTGTGATCTGCCTTAGTGTTCTGTCTGCTTCTTAGGAACAGGAGTCATAGCTGTCATTCAGTTCGAGGCCTTTGGTCGTTAAAATTAAATAGATACAATTAAATGCTAACTTGGAATTACAGGCACAACGGGAGTTTGAGAGATATTGAGTTGAATTCTACAAGAATAAACAGAAGCCCTGTTTGATTTAGCTTGGGTTATATTTCAACACTAATTAAAGTTTAGTGGTGTAGCATTTCCTTGAATAAAAAACACAGCTTGTCCTCCCAAGATTGTTGCACTAGCAGCAAAGAGACACAAACTTGCCATCCGATTTCTCACTTGCTGTTTTCTTGACAACTAACCAGCTGTACGCTACATCATACCCATAATGACACTTTTTAAAAAAATTGTCCAAATTTCTTGGCTGTAATAAACCTGAGCTGCTCTAAGGTAAAGGACTTATCAGTAGCAGTTTGCTCTTTATTTCACTGATTTAAATCCCAAACCAACTTATTCTTTACCTCCTGATCTCGCAGAACACAATAAAAAACAAAGCTCTCTGAGCTTGGTTGCTTTATTGCAGACATTTCTTTACCAAACCTAGGTAACATACAGATAGTCCTCAACTTATGACTACAATTGAGCCCAGAATTTGTGTTGCTATGTGAGAAATTTGTTTTGACCCATTTTATGACTTTTCCTGCTACTGTACATTTGTTACGTGAATCACTGCAGTTGTTAAATTAGTAACATGGTTAATGAGTGGATCCAACTTCCCCATTGATTTTGCTTGTCAGAAAATCGCAGGAGGAGACACTGTGATCTGGAATATTGCAACCATCGTAAGTGTATGCCAGTTGCCAAGCAGTTGAATTTTGATCAAGAATTTCAACTGTGGGGATGCTCCAATGGTTGTGTGAAAAATGATCATAAGTCACTTTTTTCACTGCTTATTCTAACTTTGAAAAGACACTAAATGAATGGCTGAGGACTACTTGTAGTTGGGAAGCTTGGAAACTTGGTATTTGGAAGCATGCAGCCATTAATTAGTAGGTAACATTTGAATCTTCAGTGTAATAGCTCTTAGTAGACCACTTGTCATTAATTTATTCAATTCCCCTTTAACATTATCCAGCCGGTGGCTATCACCAGGCTTTGTGCTAATGAATTCCACTGATAAATTATCTGCAAAGTTCTTCCTTCTGTCTGTTGAAACCACAGGAACATGGTCACATTTTACATCACATCATCCTATTTATCACACCAATTATTGATTTTTGCCTAAGCAGCATTCATAAGTAAAGGCAACTGAGCTAAATTCCACGCTAACTGATGGAACTTTCTTCCTGGTAGATGTATTTAGGCAAAAATGCTAAACAGTTCAATTATAGTGCTGTTCCCTAAATAGAAAATGAAGTACATTGCCTACAGCAGAGGACCTGCTTGGTTTTAATGCTTGTTATTTCTACTCTCCTTTAACTTGGTGGAATTGAATCTTCAAATCACCTCATGTGATTGAAAACAGGTGTGCAGATATAGGAAGGATGAAGCCTAAATTCAGATGAAGACTGTAGAAGAAATTCCTTTCACTATTTTCCACAAGAGTTTAAACTTGTTCTAAAATGGGAGATCAGCATACAGTTCTTATGAAGCCCAAATTTTGTCATATGGTTAGAGGCAACAAAGCTGACCTAAAAATTGGCAAGGGTGCAACTATTCTATACAAATAGTCCTCAACTTAGGGCCACACTTGAGCCCCAAATTTCTGTTTCTAAGTGAAACATTTGTTAACTGAGTTTTGCTCCATTTTATGACATTTTTTGCCACGTTAAGTGAATAACTGCAGTTAAGTTAGTACCACACAGTTGTTAAGTGAATCTATTAAGTGAATTTTCCCATTGCTTATTAGAAGGTCACAAAAGCTGATCGCACAACCCCAAGGCACTAAACATGAGTCAGTTGCCAATCATCTAAATTTTGATCACATGACCATGGGTATGCTGCAACAATTATAACTGTGAAAAATGTTATTGTTTTCAGTGCCGTTGTAACTTTGAACAGTCACTAAATGAACTGTTATAAGTCAAGGACTACCTGTAGTCCTCAAGTTACAATTATAATGGAATCTGTGCATCATGATCATAACCCAGAATGGCTGTTAGGCCATTTTACAACTTTTTTTTGTGGGTAGTTGTCATGTGAATGCCATGGTTGCTAGGTGAAGCAATGCCATGGGTGGACTTTTGCTGAAAAACAAATCTAAATACCAGGTTTTGGCAAAACCATTATAAAATGTGGTCACATGACCATGAGAGAATGCATACGGTCATAAATGCAATCTGATTGCCAGTGCCCAAAGGGCAGTCATGTGACCATTGAAACTTTGGGTCTGAGTCATTCATTAGTATCCTCCGATAGACCTATTGAAATCAAAGGTCTCAGGTTGGAGTTAGAGAAGCTTGTTAAAGAAATTGCCAAGGCAAAAAGTTGCAGCTGTGATCAGTATAACAAGACCAGGAGTTAATGATATAATAAGGGAGCCTTGGTGGTGCAGTGGTTAGAATGCAGTGCTGCAAGCTGCTCCTACTGCAATTTGGTAGATCGAATCCCACCAGGCTCAAGGTTGACTCAGCCTTCCATCCTTCAGAGTTGGATAAAATGAGAACCTAGATTGTTGGGGGTGAGATGCTGACTCTGTAAACCACACTGAGAGGGCTGTAAAGCACTATAAAGTGGTATATAAGTCTAAGTGCTATTGCTAATGGTGGGACATTACATTACTGCCTAGCAACAAGAAAGTTACAGGAAAGTAACAAGTTGGAAGGACATCTCTTAAAGGATGCTAGCTAAAACATAAATTTGGTTACCTCTAGTTTATTATAATAGTAAAATGCACATCTCTTTTGATAAGAAGGCTTTTTAGCATAAACATATAAACATAAAAGTTATTTGAACCACCTCTCATGTCTGGCTCTGATTGGCATCTGCACCAGGCTAAAACCAGTTTGCGGACAACAGAACATTGAAGAGCACTAAGCAATCCATGGTAAATTAAGGATTACCAGAATAGAGTTATGCAAACCAGAATATACATCCATAAAGGAGACTATTTGTAGCTCAGGATTGAAATGAGGGGTCTTCTCTAAGCTTGGTTGTTTTCTTGCAGGTGTTTCATTGCCCAAATAATCAACACTCATGATGTTACCTAATAAAACATCTAGAAGGAAGCAATAAAGGTCAGAGAGCACCACGAATCCCTCAGAGTATACATCAGCACATCAAGTGTTTCGCATGGTCAGTGACAAATGTATGGAAAAGCTATGAGGTATTGAGGACAATACTACCCAGACAACACTGCATTTTAAGTGGCAATTTTTCATAAGCATAGTTTCTTTCTTGGAAGTTCCTTTTATATGTCTGAAAGTTGAGTCCTGACAGCTAGGCTTATTTTTTGCTTTGAGATGTTTTGCTGCCCATCCAAGCAGCTTCTTCCATCTGGACAGGTTGGTTAGGGTGAATAGTCAAAGTCGTTGGAGTATACCAACTAGATTGAAGCAGAGGTGATTCCTGTAGCCTGCTACTTTTCTTATATTTTTGCACTAACCTCAAAAATAAATGACTCAACTTCCAGACAATTCTACCTGGATGATTGAGACTCTTCACTGACATATTGCCCCACGCTTGAAAAAGAAACCCTGAATTTGCTATGGGAATACCCCTAGGAATTTAGGAAGTTGGGATCATGGGCAGCAAAATGTCTCACACTTGCAAGAAAATAAGTCCAGTTGACATGATTCAACTTCCAGACAGCTCTACTGGATGACTCAGAATCTTCATCAACATATTTATGCCATATGGTTTATTGGATAGAAACTAATTAAAGAGAGAACCATCCTAGAAATAAAGAGAAATTTCCTGATAGGAACAACAATTAATTAATGGAACAACTTGCTTGCAAAAGCTATAGGTGCACCATTCTTGGAGGCTTTTAAGAAGAGATTACACAATCCCTTTGTTTGAAAAGGGTCCCCTGCTTGAGAAAGAAATTGGACTAGAAGACCTCCAAGGTCCCTTCCAACTCTGGGGTAAATGTCTGTGGAGCCTGTATTGTGTTATTATTGTTACAATTGTTTTTGTCCAGGCTGCCATGTTTTCCTCTACGTTTTTAATTCTATATTTGGCTAGTATAAACTGCTCAGAATCTTCTGAGTGGGCAGCCATAATAAATGTATTTTTTTTTTTAAAAATTACATTTAATACTAAACAACAATTTTAAGTCTCCTTGGTTCTCACAGCCTTTACTCATTTCCTGATACCCTTTCTAGACTTTTTTCTTCTGAACATGTGGTCATAAGTGTTGAGATCTGGTGATAAGGCACTTTTTTCAGTGCCATTGTAACTATGAATGACCACTATATGAATGGCTGTAAGCTGAGGACTACCCATGGTTAGAACTAGGTACCAATGGTCTTAAAGATTCTCTATCAAATCTCTGAAGGAAAACTCTTCTGCAGAAGGAGAAATTTTCTAAAATAGGTCCAGGATCTTCTTTAGCATTGACTGTAGCAGTGCTATTGAAAAACCCAATGGAGAATTTGCTTTATGATTCCTTTCTTTAGGCTTGAACGAAATATAGAGAAATGAAGCTTAGACTGCTGGAAAAATGCTGATCTAATGAAAAGATTGGATGTTCAAACACATCCCATGGCCCCATGGTAATTAAGTAAGTACAAGAACATTGCATTCCACCCACATGAATATCAATAAAATATACTGATTTCCTCACTGGAATTTTCAAAGCAAACAATTTTCAAAGCAAAATTTTCAAAGATAAGAACTGATAGAAAACAAATGAAAAACTTTAGGCCAGCACTAGTGCTTGCATTGCATTACTCTTTTGCTTAGTGAATTAAGAACCTTAGGCTGTGCAAGAAAACAGCAGCAAACAATGGTTGCTGAATAATTGACAGAATAAGAAAAACTCATTTAAGGATGCCCTGAAATCACTTTTTGCCACATGAAGAAAAGCTTATAACAGCAACAAAACTACATTGGGGATATATTGTAAGAACTTTGTGTCAAAACAGCAAAGCAAATCTTACAGGAATCCCTTGTTTGTTTCTTTTTGTCTGAAGTGATACAGTTTTTTATTTATAGCCTACACCTTACCAAAAGCAGAACTATCTTCATGACACATGAATGAATGCACCAAGACATTTCAACTTCCTTCCAGTTTTCTCAGAGTAGATATTAATTATAAAGACAAAGGTGCCTTCTCTTCTCTGATCCATGGAGGCAGCAGGGTAGAGTTTTAAAATATGGAATAGATTTCTTGTAACATTGGCAAGACAGCCACATTTTACCAAATCTGAGAATGATTGACCAATGAATTCATGGAAGATTACAGGGCAGCCATCTTATTGTTCCCAGTTTAAAGCCATTGTTTCATTCTATCTAATGGAACAGTTGGCACTTTATGTCCTTAAATTGCCAGAAAATTCCGATTCTGCATGTCAGGAATCATCTTTCTTCTACCAGATTGGGAAAAATCTTTTTTTTTTTTTTTATAAAGAATTTTATTAATTTTTAACAAACAAACATGTACAAACAAACACAAAACATAAAAAACATAAAATATCTTTTTGGACGGCAGTTTGATCCCGAGTTACATCTTTTTGTACAGAGATAAATTCAAGTTCATGCTTACTTTTAAATAACATTCCATTTCTTATTTATTATTTTGCATTTTCTATATAGCTTCTCCTCTCTTTTCACTCTCTTAATTCTATTATATTTATTTCATCTCAATTTAAATCATTATACTTATATCCTTTGTCTGTTCTATTTCAGCTAGCTATTTATCTTTTCTCATTAACACAAAGTTTCTTCTGTAATGACTGATTGGAGTATAATACCTTGTCATACTTATCCCTCCCCTAGTTTTAAAGCTTAACATGACACATAATTTTCATTCGGATTCTGCGTAGTACATTCTAAAGATAAACTCAATATTTTGAAACTATGTTTAAAAAATATAATATAATTAAAACAACAATCCATAGCAATTAAAGTTATATCATTCAAATTAATATTCATTTAAATCTTAAACATTTTACACAATCCTTTCTAAATAAGTATCATGCTTCTATGGGAACACTTATAGATTTTACTTAATTACTTCCCCCTATTTCACTTATATTTTAAAATATTAAACAATAACAATGTTCCCATTTTTCTTTAATTCAATTCTCTCATATTTGATTTCATTTGTTTTTATTTAAAAAGAAAAAATTTCGCTAAGTTACATTAAATATTTTGTCCCATTTTATAATCATATATTATTCCAATTTTCTAACATTATTTCAAATACAAATACAACAACACAATCTTATGTATCTTTGCAGAATCTCTTTTTCAGTTATATGTTTACCCATTATCTCTAAATAAATTCTGTTTCTTTACATCTTGTTTCAAACCTTTGTAACTTCTCTTCCCTTCTTTCCTCCCTTGCTTCTCCACTCTACCCTTTTTACCCCCTTGTCTCTTAATCTCCACCTTCTTGTGTATTCCTCTTTTCTGTTGCTTTCTGATGTTGTGTCCACTTTTCACCTTGTTTTTCCCTTTTTTGGCTGTTTTTTTAAGTCTTAAATTCTCCATTCTCTTTCTCCCCTTTCCCCTTTCTTCCCCAAATAAAGTTGCTTGTTCATTAAGGATGGTTTCTTCTTCATCCCAATCTTCTTGTTCTTGTAGTTTCTCATATGTAGAAATTGCCATTTCTAAAAAATTAAAAATAGAGCCAAAAGAATCCTTCCCTTCTTGTTTCTCTTGTTTATATTTTATAAATTCCATTTTCAGTTCATCCATAAGTAATGCCATTGTAAAAGAAAAAAAGAAAAAAAATTCAAGCGATCCAAATGATTTTAATCATTCAAATAAGAGTTTCCAGAGGTCCCAAAGTCAGCAAACAATCCAAATACACACAGTCTATTTCATTTCACACTTTCTTTTTTTTTTTTCCCTTTTTTCCACTTTAATGCTTCAAAAAACTTCAAATTCTTTTAAACCTTCAGTCCATCTGATAGAGTAGCCAATTATGATCCAAAATGGAAAAATCCAATAATAAAAATGGCCCAAAGCCAAAGAAGAAGGATAAAATAAAAAAAATAAAAATATTACTAGAATTGAAATATACAAAAAGGCTGGCGAGTAGAGATTTCACAAATATATATATATATGGACTGCACACTGCACTTTGTTTATTTATCCAAGGCTCTTTTTATGACTCTCTTCTCCAGCAGCTTCAAAGCCAAGCCTCAAGTGTTGAAACATTGATAAGAGTCCAGGATAACACCTGTAATAATATTTTTCTGTGCTCTCCCTCCATCTTATCACATTAAAATGTCCTTGAGAAGGAGTGTTTATACATTTCTCCCCAATTCAAATAAAATATTTTCAAGCCTCTAGTTGGCAGTGTTGCACAGTCTCTTAATACTTTTTTCCCCCCTCAGCCAGAAAGAAAAGTAATGTATACAAAGCTCAGAGGGAAAAACAAAAAACAAAGGGGGCCTCTATCCTAAAGAAAATTAAAAAATCAAAAGAAGCATAAAAATATATATAAGAAAAAATTCAATCTGATTAGCTACAAAATCACATTAAATTCCTCAGAGAAAAAAATAGTAAGGAAAGAATCCAAGCCTCAATTTGACATCACTTTAAAAAACGCCGCTCAAGGAGATTCCAGTCAAAGAAAAATAAAGGTTTCTTCTTTGTTCAGGATATCCTTTCAGGTCTCAGCCAATTTGCAATACAAAAGGAAGTTTCTCACCCAGCCGACACACCCTCTCTCCAGCCTCTTTCTTTTCGGAGCTGTCCCGACTTCAGCAGCTTTAGAGGCTGCCTTTCCACCGCCAGCAAAAGGGCTTCTCCCGGATCAAACCAGAGATTTTGCGATATCTCTGGGATCCTGGGACTGTGCCCTTCACAATCCCCGTCTCTACGGGACGGTTTAGGTCTGTTAGGACCGACCAGGGGTGAAAATATCAGCTGCGATCTCAGAGCCCCGAGATCGCAGCTGTAGCACCGAGACGAGGCTCCGCCTTCTCCTTGGGAAAAATCTTGACCACCTTACATGAGAGATCATAGCTAACTCCAACAAAAACAATTTTCTTTTCAACTGAATAACCTTTCTCTATTAAATAGAGCCTGTTAAATGAATGAAGTTATATTTGAGGAGATTATGGGTTCCTTAAGCTGAAATATTCAGGCTGATACCATCAAAGGAGCAGTATTGTCATTTCAGTGGGGTTATGGTGCAGGGGAAGCTTTAATACTTGTCATTGCATGGCTTACAATGATTAAAGAGCTGAAATAAGCCAATCTTGCCCTTACTCTAATATTCATATTTTAACCCTACAAAGAGCAACCAGTCAAGATGGACATTCAAATTTCAAATAGTCAGTGATGATCATTTCAGGTCCAAAGATGAAGGACATGCAATTTGCAATTCCCTTTCTCCATTACCAAATATGTGACTCGAGGTGCAAAGCCTGTTAGAAGAATATGAATTCCAGTTCTGAGCTGAATTGTGCAAAAATAACACATGCTATTCGGAGAGGAGGCAGTTTATTTGAGAGCACTCAAAAGGAGGCTACAGTTTGGGATGTAGAGACTGTTAGTATTTATAGAAGTGGTCCTTTGTGAGATGTGTGTGAATATGACCTTTGAAATGTTTATTCTGGTGGGGAGATGCTATTATCTGCTTTTGATTAAGTTTACAGATCTTCTTTGGTGTGTACTTACATGCTGATTTTTGGGATGCTACATCTGTGTGCTCAGGGAAGATCATATTGTTAAAGTATTTTTGGGTTTGCTATTATTTGCACAATTTGAATAGTTTTAATTGTTAGGCTGAAAGAAGTTAAATAATTCTTACAACATTATACTATCTTTGTTTTCAATAGAATTTCTTCTGGTTTTCATTACCTGCAGGTTATGTTACTGGTTAAAAGAATGTCAAAGGCAGTACACGAATAAAATTATTCTGAATATAATTTTCTTCCCACAAGTACAATTGAAAAAAAAAGCAATGGAACACTATAAAATATGTACACAATTCTGCTGCAGTCTTCAAAGTGGTGTAACCACTGTTACAGTACCATTGGACAGGATGTTATGTTGATGTTTATCTCAGAAGCAGGGAAAGCAATGCAAAATTCAGGCTATTAAACTGAGTGGGCTTTGCATGCTCTATTTCTAGAAATCAAGAGCATGAACAATGGTAAGAAGATAGCAGTTATGAGAAAATTATTTTGTTTGTAATTATCTATTCATTACATTTGTTTGGGCTGCTGAAAACATTATGAGTACCTCCTTAAGACATTATCTTTTTTTCAGACTTCTAAGAAAAGAAGTGGGTTGCTTTAATGAATAGCAGAGATATGCTGTTCATTCATGAGGTTGTCAACACTTTTGCATAAAATGGTGTGACTGACAATTCTGAGAAGTTTTGGTGTAACAACTAAATCCTTAATAATCCCACATTCCAGGTTTTGAGATCCCTAACAATCAGAAAAATAAAACTAAACAATATATAATTAGATTAATTTGAAGTTTAAAAAAGGCCAACATAAATTAGGATTCTTCCTTGAACCTGAGCCCCAAATCTCACTGACTGGACCATGTCCAATTTGCTGGAGGGAAATCTCATAGTCTAATGGTCATCAGTTTGAAGAAAACTGTTGTTCAGCCTTAAACGATACAAGACTTTGTTTATAGGAAGCTGATGGGGATGTTGGCAAACATGGTCAAATTAGCTTCCCCACTGAATTTAGATTAGATTAACAGAGTTGGAAGGGACATTGCAGGTCATCTAGTCTGACCCCACCCCCAGACAGGAGATCCTACACCATTTTTGACAGATGGAAGACTAGTCTCTTCTTGAAAGCCAGCGATGAAGCTCCCACAACTTCCAAAGGCAACTTCCACAGGTTGATGGCTCTCATGGTCAGAAAATTTCTCCTTATTTCCAGGTTGAATCTCTCTCCTTGCTCAGTTTCCATCCATCATTCCTTGTCTGGCCTTTGGGTGCTTTGGAAAAATAGGTTGTCTCTCTCCTCTTTGTGGCAGCTCCTTAGATATTGGAACCAGAGGTGGTATTTAACTGGTTCACACTGGTTCAGGCGAACTGGTAGCAGTGATTTGGCATAGGTCTCCGAACTGGTGGCGACCCCTGGCTGGCCATGCCTCCAATCCAGTGGTCCGGTTGCTCAGTTGTCCCGGTCACTCTCCTAGCTTTCCCTGCCACATGGTGGCCATGGCACAGCTCGGGTGGATGTCCCAGGGCTGCTGTACATGCACATTGCATGTGTAGCTGCTACACATGCAGTGTGCTTGTGCAGCAGCCCCAGGACATCTGCCCGCCTGCCCACCCTCCCAGAGCATGCTTTCTTCCTTCTCCCAGTGGACGTGCCTCTTCCAGCCAGGCCCAGCCAGCCAGCAGGTGGCCACATGTCCTAGGACTTCTTGCTCCCCCCTTGTTGCAAGATGCCTGCAGTTGCTACATGCTTTTTTTTTTTGGGGGGGGGGGTATGGCTGCAGTGCAACAGCCGCACCAAAAAAAATCACACTCTGTTCTATGTACCAGGCAAGTCAGAGCAACTAGCACCTAGAACAGGGTGGTGTCGGACCGGTGGAGAAGCAGAGTGAAGTCTGAGATCAGTAGCCAGCTCTTTCACAGTGCAAGAAGCCTCCTCGAATCAGCCGGTTGGTCTCGTCTTTCTCTGCCTGTTTGTTCTGCATGGCCGAGGAGAAGTAGAGCAGTTGGCTGGTTGGGGGAGACTTTCTACACTGAAAGAGGTAGCTGGAGACTGAAAAACAGTCACCTCCAGCAGCTGCCCCTTTGGCTGACTGGTCTCCTCCTCCTCGGCTATACAGAGCAAACAGGCAGAAAAAGAGATCAGCTGGCCGATTTGGGGAGGCTTCTTGAGCTGCAAAAGAGGCAGCTACTGATCTCCAGCTTTACTCTACTTCTCCAACAGTCCGGCACCATCCTGTTCTATGTGCCAGGTGCTCGGACTTGCTGGGCCTGGTACATAGAACAGGACATAATTTTTTCAGTGTGGCCGCACTAAAAAAAAGCACACAGCAGCTGCAGGCATCTCACCACAAGGGGGGCGAGAAGCCCCGGACATGTGGCCACCTGCTGGCTGGCCAGGCCAGGCTGGGAGAGGCGTGTCCACCAGGAGAAGGAAGAAAGCATTTTGTTAGATCCAGGAGGGTGGGCACCAGGCAAGACCACTTAAAGATCGAATTTAAGAGCGCCCCTATGGAAAAAGCCGAGAACCGAGAGCAAAAGTAGTAGTGGTGGGGATGACGGCCATATATGTCCTTCCACGAGGAGTGTGAAGGGAGGCAGACATCATGCCTCTGAGGAAAAGAGGTGCTGAAGCCATAGCTGTCACCCAGGAGGAGACCACAAAGGGACCCATCACACACCCCTGCTGCCCCCACCGCCGTTACTTTTGCTCTCGTTCTTGGCTTCTTCCATGAGGGCGCTTTTAAAGATAATCTTTAAGAGCTGGAAAATGTTTTGTTAGATCGCTGCCAACTCATCATTGGAACAGGTGTAGCCCCTGAATACACAAGAAGTCTTGGGCAAAGTTCTCTGACTTTTAAAATGTATCTGTGCGGTGTCTGCCTCCCTTCACTCCCTCCTTGTGCATGTTGGGAGCGTCTAACCAGAGTGAGAGAGAGCAAAGTTGGTTGTTATGGGGGCAGCGCCTTGGCTTCCCCTCTTGCTCCTCACAGTCGCCCTGAGCCAGTGTGGTTCTTTACTTGGGCAGCCAGACGGCCACAGCAGCACCCGCAGCAATAACAGGCAGCACCGCAGCAACAAGGTACGGTAAGATTTGGAGGTGCAAATTTATCTCTGAGGGGCTTCTGGCAAAAAACAAAATAACCCCCCCCCCCCCAAAAAAAACAAAACCCATTCAGCAGGCAGACTCGACAGGCAGTCGCGATCTTTAGTTGGACTTTTTTTTGGGTCAGCCCAAGGGTGAAGGAAAGGGAGAGAACGTACATAGGAAATCACCCTGTCCCTGCAGTTTCAGTCATGTGACTGAGTGGGCATGACCAACTCGACGTTATTCGCAGCTAGGTGCTTGCTGAGTTGGCCATACCCACCCAATCACATGACCAAGCCACGCCCACCAAACAAGTCACGCCCACAGAATCAATAATAAGTTTTTTTGAATCCCACCACTGATTAGAACACTGCTATCATGTATCCCCTAGTCCTTCTCTTCACTAGACCAGCCATATCCACTTGTGGGAAACTGTCAGGGAGAATTGAAAATGATATTTTTCTGTAAATACAGAAAATATGCCATTTTCTGTAAACTGACTAAAGCAGGAAGTTGGTTGAAGTAGCAGTTATGAAGCATTGGTGAAATATCTACCACTTCCCCAAAATTTATCCTCACGTGTATGAATTTCCTGAATTTCTATAATTTAGCCCATTTCAAAAATGATGGCCCTATGATGTATTATTTCATTCAATTGAAGGTTAGAAACAAACAAATAGACATGAGAGAGTTTTCTCTCTTTTTTTGATTATATATAAATTAGGTTTGCTTTGGTTTCTCACCAAGTCTTCACACCTTAAAAAAACTTTAATTGCTTGAGAATTCTGATAACTTGGATCAGGAAGCAATCCACACCTCACACCTCCTTGTAATTGAGTTCCACTCTAACAAAATAAGGCTTAATAAAATTTCCACTTTAAAAACTCATTTGCTTGGACTATTGATTTAATTAGCAGGAGTCTATTTGTTTTTATTACCAGCTGTGGTGCTTAAGATGCAAAAAGTTATGAGAGTTACCATGGATAGAATAGAATAGGTTTGTATATTCTTGAATTATACTGTATTTATATTTATATTTAGCATTCTACAGGTGCCATTATTTTTAAGCAAACTGCTCCTGCTGCAGGAAAGCAAAGTCCTGTATTTTTTCTAAAATGAAAACAAATACTTGCTTTGAAGAGGGTAATCTCAAGATGTAATTTAGACCAACATCCTCTGGGGAAGAAAAGTAGTTTACCCCTTTCAACTGCAACCATATTATGGAGTTGAAGCATCTTGTTCAAAGGGCAGCTAAAGTCCTTCAGGTGGATCCCAAGAAATGTGATCTCAGTAGAGTTTTCGTTTCCAATTAAAGATCAACTTGTATCAACTAAATACATCAACATGTATCAACTTAAAAAAAATGTTCTTTGGTCCTTTTAGTTGTCAGCAGAAAGGGAGGGGGGAAAGCAGTGCATTCCTTAAAGGCTTCAGATAATTGCCTTGGCAGCCAAAGCTATTGGTGCGCAAGATTATTATTGGACAGAATGATTGATGACTCTTGGCTATGGATGTGTCTCATTGGAGAATATACATCCAGGGGATGGGGGGGAAGACCAGGGTCAAAGGTGAAATGAATGTGTCAGAGTCAGCTGTAACCAGGAAATGCCAGCATGTCAACTCCTAATAAATCAATATTTTTACTCTGAGAGATGCAGCTAGAGACATATGATTTGAATGGGGGTGCATGTCGGAATCCTGATACCATGGTTTACAACCATTTCTTTAGTGATTATTCAAAGTTTATATTTATTTATATTTCATACTTCTAAATAATCCATTTCCCTCAAAGAGGGAAGTTACAGTGGCACTGTAAAAAGTTCCGATCAGTTATCACACTTACAATCATGGCGGTATCTCCATGGTCGTGTGATCAGAATTCGGGCCCTTGGCAGCCAGCATGTATTTGTGATGGTTGTAGTGTTCCAGGATCACATGATTGCCATTTGTAACCAAAGTCAATGGGAGAGGCCAAAGTTGCTTTACAATCACATAATTTGTTTAACAACGGTGGTGATTCACTTAACAACTATAGCAAAAAGGTCATAAAATTGGGTGCAACTCATTTAACAGTCATCTTGTTTAACAATGGAAATTTTGATTCCAGTTGTGGTCATACGTCAAGGACAACTTTTATGTCCAAAGTTAATTTCTTGTCCAAGATGAAGAATGATCTTTTACTACTAATTGGATGTTCTGGAAGTTGATTAAAATTTATATTGAAAGAAAATGTGTTGATTAAACTTGACTAGCCAATTTCTTACATTCTTTTCTGCAACATTTTATAAATTTCTGTTTGGATTTTACTTAGAAAAGGAATAATTGTAAAAGTTCAGTGGAGGTGAACTACTGATTATTTATGGCTGAAAAACAGCCTCTGGCACCATCATTAGTGGCTGAGGGAGAGGGGCACTTTCCATAGCTGTCCAGGGCAAGCTACATTAATCTCATGTGTGTCATGCTTTCCATCACATAACCAATGGAAATAATCTAATTTGCAGAGTGATGTGACAATGCCCATGACATCCCTTGCTCCCACACAAGAAGACAAGTGGGTGAGGCAACTCTGAACTTTGTCAATAACTCACAAATTCACTGTGGGATGAATGCCTCTTGTTGCACACCATTTGCAAAACAAACATCCAATAATCCTTTCTTCATTCTTGAAAAATTACCTTGTTCAGCCCCAAAGCTCACCTTTTGGAGATTGATGGGAGGTAGGCCATTGTTTTTAGGAAGCAGGCCTGCAAGATTGATTGGAAATTGAGTATTGGAAGAGAAATAGCCAATGTAATGCTTGCTGCAGTGAAAAGGCTAGCAAGCTGCATTTTGAGAAAGAATAAATGCAAGTGAGAAAGCTATTTTTCCCATTCCTGAAACTAATATAAAGTTAAGCAAATTACCCTTTTGCCTATTTATAAAATAAAGTAATTAGGAATTAAATAATTGCCTGTCAGTGTTCCTTGGTTTCTTTTAACCCTTTGAAGTTCTGGGCTGCCCTTTCAAGCATGTGTCTTTGGCCTGATCTTTATTGCTCATGAAGATCACAATCTACATTGGCCACTTGAATGCTTAGAAAAATTCAAGAAGTGTGCTAATTTCTTTGACCAGCCCATCTCACTGTGATGGGTTTTTTTAAAAAAAACATGATAGCTGTACATTGCTTCTAGCATGGGACTGAGAAATCAGGAGGTTTTTTTTCATGAATAAATTCATTTTTTTTTCATAAGCAAACCTATTGCATTATGATACCCACAAAGGCTCTCATTATTCACAATTTGAAGAGTAATGGAAGGAATACCGGCATGACACACCACAACCCATGTCCCCTCCTTTATGTACTATGGCAATTCCTTCTGTTCTGAATCTATGTTCATTGATCACAAGTGAGAGGTCCACAGGACAAGTAAGCAAAGATAAAGGTTCCCCTTGTGCATACGTGCTAGTCATTTCCTGTCTGGGGCAGTGCTCATCTCCATTATAAAACTGAAGAGCAAGCGCTGCCTGAAGACGCTCCATGGTCAGGTGGCCAGCATGACTAAACGCCAAAGGTGCACAGAATGCTGTTACCTTTCAACCAAAGTGGTCCCTATTTTTCTACTTGCATTTTCACATACTTTCGAACTGCTAGGTTGGTGGAAGCTGGGACAAGGAAAGGGAGCTCACTCCATGATGCAGTGCTAGGAATTCAAACTGCCGAACTGCCAACCTTTCTGATCAACAGGCTCAGCGTCTTAGCCATTGAGCCACCGCCTTCCCTACACAGAACAAATGTGCTCCCTTAAAATAAAGATGCAGCCGCAACCATGTAACTGAAGCTGCATATTTTTTGCATGCATGGTGAGACCCCTTCCCTGGGCACACTCTGGGCACAAGTGCTATCAATGAAAACAATACAGGTGGTCCATGACTTATGACTCACAACAAAACCAGAATTTCTGTTGCTAAGCAAGATGGTTATAAAATGAATTGTGCCTGATTTTTGCTATCTTTTTTTCTCATGTTTGTTAAGTGAATCACTTCAATTGTTAAGTGAATAATGTAGTCTTCAACCATTGATTTTGTTTGTCAGAAGCCAGCTGGGAAAGTCACAAATGTCCTCCAGATACCGCACTGTCATAAATACATGCCGGTTGCCAAGCACCCAAACTTTGATCACGTAACTGTAGAGATGCTACAAAGCTGTAGGTATGAAGAATGGTTGTAAGTCACTTTTTTTCAGTGCTGTTGTAACTTTGAATGTTGCTAAAAATGAATAGTTGTAAGTTGAGGCCTACCTGCATTTTCTAAGAGTTAAATTTGAAGTTAATAATACCCACTCTGAATATCTCCAGCCTTGTTGATGACTTTTTTTTCTACCTAGATGATTGTTGCATTGTTACAATTCCAGACATTTTTTGATTTATTTTCTGAAGCCCAGCCTTCAAACGGACTCAGCTACCTTTTAGCTGCAAGTGAAGAAATAATTTTTTTTTTAAAAAGCTGAACTATTGAGTTGAGGAACTTTTTCTCAACTTTACTCAGTAAAGTCAAGCCAGATTCCTATTAACTTCCACTCTACAGTTGACTGCCTATTCTCTTGTGGCTGCTCCCAACAATTATCTTAAAAATGGCCTTCCCCCCACCTCCTCCTTCCATGGTCCTTTCTGCAGTGACCCTTCTAATCAGTGTAATATCCCTGGTTATAACTAACTGCAGTCCCCACACTTAATCTTAAAATGTAATTAAAACAAAGGAGTGTGAAATGAAAGTCCATCAGACAAAAAAAATCACAAAACCTTCTTGCAAAGAGCGTAGTGCCTTTCGTTCCTGGAATGTAAATGAGAACCGGCACAGAAACAGACAGGCTCTGCTCACTCCAACTTTTAATTGTGGGAAAATTTTAACCTATTTTCTTCCTTCAAAGCTAGAAAAAATGAGACCTGAAGGCAGCAAACACAGCAGGAGTGGGCTGCTGGGGGTTTGCAAGGGTTCGGGAGAGCCCCTAGCTAAGATCCGGTGCAGTTTGAGGACCCCAAAATCCCATTCCTGGCTGGCCCTGTCCACCCCACTCCTCCTCTCCAGGATGCAGGTAAGTGCAGGCTGCGTGTGGAGGCTCACGGAGGGTGAAAAACAGGCTTCCCAGAAGTTTGGGAAGGCTGGAAATGGGCCCGTTTCTGGCTCCCGGAGAGCCTCGGGAGCCCGGGGAAGCTATTTTTGCCCTCTGGATGCTCAATGAAAGCCTCTGGAGCCCAGGGAGGACAAAAACACTCACCACTGTGGTGTAGGAGATTGACACACATCTCCTTGCCTGGCCTCTCATGACTGTGGGTTTCAACAGTCGTAAGTGTGGAAAAATGGTCATGTCACTTTTTTTAGTGCCATTGTCATGATGAATGGTTACTCCACACAAGCAAAGTATCAACAAAGGAGGAGAAAAAAACTCTAGAGAAGTTCCAGAGACAGGAAGTCTAGTCCTGCCAAGAATGTAATAAGGATTAACAGAGAAGAAGTTTCCGTAAGCAACACCAGAATGTTTCCTTCCTGCCTTCCTTACAGGATTAGGCCAGTAATTTCTCCCAACAACTGATTCTCCGAACTGCTTAGAATGTTAACAACTGGTTCTACCAATAGGTGCAAACCTGTAGAATCCCCCCCCTGGCCACACCTATCCAGCAACTGGGCAAAGAACCTGTTGCTAAAATTTTTGAAGCCCACCCCTGAAACAGGGAGACAAAGAGATATGAATAGCAGATATGAACATACCATCTTTATATTTATTTCTATATCAGAATTTCTCAACTTTGGAGACTTTAAGAGATTGGATTTCAACTCCCAGAATTCCCCTGCCAACAGAACACTGCAGTTAGAGGACTCTATATAGCTCTTTGTTTTCCCCTATCTACTTTTCTCCATTGAGAAACATTGATCTATATCTGGCCTTCTCAAAGTACCACTGTTCCGTCCGGAAAAGAAGCATGTGAGACCGGGTTCCAACTTACAACTCTTTATTCGGTTAACAGCAACAGTAATGGAACATTGGCTTAAGCCGCGGCAGCCCTTTATATAGAGGCTTGCCTCCTGGCTTGTAGCCAATGACATTTATTTAATCTTGCCGACTTTGAGCGGCTTCTTGGATTGGTTCCTTATGAACCAATCCACTACTGGCCTTTTTGGCCAATGAGATTTAACTACTTGGAACCTTCCAAGTTATACAGAACACCCTTCCCCCTTTAGTTCAGTCCTACGTGAGTGATGTAGTCGCGCAGGTAGGTGGGGCTTTTTCTGGTCCTAGTTGACCTGTGCGGCTCATTCTCGCCGAGGATTTCAAGTGGTTTGGTTGGGATTGTTGTCTCTCTGGCTTTTCTCCATGGAACCACCTGGAAGGGTGAATCAGCACTGCTTCTCCCACCTGAGTTTCTCAGGCGGTTGAAGTGGTTCTGCCGCTCCCTCCCAGTTCAACAGGGCTGGTTGAGCTGGCCTGGCTGGCACCTTCCAGGTCGGCTTCCCTTTCTCCAGGACTTCTTCCGATGGTCTGATCTAACCGTAAGTGCTCTTTTTGGTTGGTTAGATTTTCTGGTTCTGATTTTAATGGTTCATTTATACACCCTTTTTTATTTATTTATATTTCCCCCCCTTCCTTGGTTTTGTTTTCGTCGAAATTTATTATGTGAGGTTGCACGGTTGTTTTGTGCTCGATGTTGCAGGAACAAAGCTGGTCTATGTGCCGCTTTCACTCTCTTCCATCGTCCATGGTTAGTTGGTAGGACTGGGGGCCTGTTACTTGTGTGATCATGGCTGGAAGCCAAAGAGGGTCCTCGGTAAAATTCTTTGCATAGACCAGGTCGCTGATTTCAAAAGTGCGGTATCAGCTGGAAGAGTCGGGGGGTTCTCGCAAGTATAATTGGGGTGCAACCTATCTAAATGGGATCTGAGTTTTCTCCCCATTAATAATTCTGCCGGGCTCTTGTTAGTTGTGCTACTGGGAGTGATGTGTTGTAGTGTAAGTAAGCAGTTTAGCTTGTCTTGGACATCCCCATGGTCCATTTTCTCAAGGCCTTCTTTTGTGAACTGGACCAATGCTCAGCCCTACCATTCGTCGCCGGGTGGGCTGGCGCGGTTAGTGCATGGCGTATACCCAAAGAGGCTAAATATTGTTCGAATTGTATTGCTGTTAGTTGTGGCCCATTGTCAGATACCAACAAATCAGGTAACCCATGAGTTGCAAATAATTTGTTTAGCTGTTTTATAACAGCGTCGGTTGTTGTGGATGACATTAAGATGACTTCAAGCCAATTTGAATATGCATCCACAACTATTAAAAATGTATTACCCCTAGTTGGTCCCGCAAAATCAATATGGATTCGAGACCAAGGGCCTCGTGGGGTCTCCCAGTCTGGTATGGGGGCTTGTGGTGGTGTGGGTCTAGCTCTCTGACACTTGTGGCATGTTGCAACCCTGCGTTCAATGTCCTTGTCTAAGCCAGGCGACCAGACATAGCTCCTGGCCAGGCTTTTCATTTTAACTATGCCTGGGTGGCCCTCATGTAACATGCCTAACACCTCTTCTTGTAGATTGGATGGAATCACCACCCAATCTCCCCACAACAAACACCCCTTTTGCATTGACAGTTCAGTTTGTCTAGTCCGGAAAGGTTTAAAGTTTTCAGTCTTTTGGCCTTCCGGCCAACCCTTACCTACCCAAGTCAAAACGCGGGCAGTCAATGAGTCTTTTGCCATGGCTCTGGCGACATCATCCACAGTCAATGGAAGTTCAGGGCAGATTTCTAGTTGTAGAGTGGCAGTGGCTGGAGCCGGGTCGTCCTCTAAGATTGGTAAAGGTGTTCGGCTTAATGCATCTGCATGGGCGATTTGTTTCCTGGGTCGATGCAGCAATGTATATGAATAGGCGGCCAGGAATTCTGACCACCTAGTCATCCATGGAGATAGAATGTTCGGTGTGGGTTTATCCCCAGCCAAAATCCCTAGTAATGGTTTATGGTCAGTCACAATGGAGAATGTTCTACCGTATAGGTATTCATGAAAGCGTTTTACTCTGGTGACGATTGCCAGGGCTTCTCTGTCTAGTTGGCTATAGTTGCGTTCCGCTTTGGAGAGCGTTTATGAATAAAAAGTGATGGGTGCCTCTCTCCCGTCAGGTAATTGGTGGCTCAGGATAGCACTGACTCCGAATGGTGAGGCGTCGCAGGTGACCGTCAAGGGTAGAGTATTACTAAACTGAATAAGAATGGTGTCTTCGGTGAACAAGTCTTTTAGATTTTGAAAGGCTCTTTGTTCTTTGTGACTTCAAATCCAGACAGTATTTTTTTCTAGCAAACGGTGCAATGGTTCTGCTATCATTGCTTTCTGGGGGAGGAATACATTATAAAAATTGATCAGACCCAAGAATGCCTGTAAGTCCGTTTTATTTCTAGGTCTGGGTGCATCTTTAATTGCTTTGATTTTTTTTTCTGTTGGGTGAATACCTTGTTCATCGATCAAATATCCTACAAATTCGACGCGGTCACTGGCCAGGCAGCATTTTTCCTTTTTAACTTTCAGACCGGATTCTCTGAATTTTGTTAGCACTTCCCTAAAGCCCATGCCCCACTGCACCAACAGATGCAAAGAGGATGTAAAATGGACAAAAAAGCTTGCCATCCATTGGAAAACGCGATGCATCCGTTGTGTACTCACTGCATATGTGTTTCATACGCTCCATCCGTCGAGCATCCGACCACTGCGATTTCATCTGTGCAAGAAGTTTTGAGCTGCACAAAACTTTTTGAGTGGATGAATTTTCTGCCGCGTACGATGTACATCCGCGACACATACGGGCAACAAACATTCTACGTCTGTTATAATCCGTTAAACGTCCGCTGTATCCTCTCAGCATCCTCTGGCCATACCCTCAACTCACATGCGCTCCAGTTGAAAATGGAAAGAGGGAGGAAACGAAAGGTGCACGGAACGTCCACACAGCATTAGTAGCATGGAAATAGAAAGGATGTAAGCGGATGTAAGCATTAAAACGGACAAAACGTTTGTACATGGGATGTATCTCGTATATTTAGGGTGTCTGCAGTATGTCTAGAGTATGTAGAAGGACACCTAGCGGAAAACTGATATTTCCTATAAAAAGGGGGAGGAAATCACCTGGATCTCACTATCAGTCCAGCAGCCCTGGTGTGCAAACCTCTTCAGCCTTGCTCTTGCTCTTCCACATCATCCATTGATGTCCACCATGGATCATCACACACTTCTTTTGGTAGCTGCCATCACTGAACACCAGAAACAAGCCCTCTTCAGACTGTTTCACCTTTTCTACACAAGGAGAAGAAGGAGACGTCCAAGAGCTGTGTAGGTCCGAGGATGAATCGGGAGAAGAATGGAGTTTGGACTGTATGACAAGCTGATGGTGGAGCTGAGGAATGAAGACACTTGTGCATTCCAGCACTTCATGAGGATGCCACCAGCCATGTTTGACGAAATTGTAGAGCGTCTGAGACCCCAGGTTGACCAAGCCGGGCACCAACTTCCATCCCAACCTGGACCCTGGACTGAAGGTGGCACTGACTCTGCACCACCTGACCTCTGGAACCACATACAGAATCATGCAGTATGCCTGGAAGGTGCCGCACAACACCATCAGCAAAGTGGTCAGAGAAGTGGTGCAGGCCATCATTGAAGAATACATGGAGGAGCTCCTCCATTGTCCCATCACTGAAGAAGGCTGGAGGAAAGTTGCAAAACAGTGGTATCAGAGGTGGAACTTTCCCCACACTGTTGGAGCCATAGATGGAAGCACGTGGCCTGCAAAGCTCCAGCCAAGTCGGGGTCCACTTATTTCAACTACAAGGGCTTCTTCAGCATCATCCTCTTTTCCATGGTTGATGCTGACTACAAGTTCATGTACATTGATGCTTCAGGCAATGGGTCAGCTTTAGATAGCCAGGTATATAACGCCAGTGACCTCAAGGAGGGGCTGGAACGCAAGCTCATCATGGGTTTTCCAGATCCAGACCCCCTACCCAATGACACACAAGATGTGCCCTACTTCATCGTGGGTGATGACGCCTTCTCCCTCAGAACCTACCTCATGAAGCCCTACATTTCCAGATGCCTCACCCGTGAAGAGAGGATTTTCAACTCCAGGCTGTCCAGGGCAAGACGGGTGGTGGAGAACGCCTTTGGCATCCTGGCCAACAGATTCCAGGTACTTCTCACCACCATGCAGCATCACCCAGAGACTGTGAGGAGCATCGTAGAAGCTTGCTGCATCCTGCACAATCTCATGCACACCCGCTACCCAGTGTTACAGAACAGGCTCGTGGACCGTCAACAAGGGAATGGGGACATGGAGCCTGGTGAATGGAGGCAAGGACGAAACCTGATAGACACTGTGGATGTACAAGGCCCCAACAGAGCTTCACGTGAAGGGAAGAAGCAGCACAACCTCCTGAAACACTGGTGCAACTCTCCAGCTGGAGCAGTGGAGTGGCAAGACAGGATGACAGATGGTTAATGGATGCTTCCTTGAGTCTGTCTCATAACACTGATGAGATTGTGCCATGTATGTTGAGTGGTGCTGCAATGAATAGGGCATCAATAAAGAGCTTTGTTTATTTTGAAATGTGTTGATCAATGAATAAATTGTTATTGATAAAAAAGGTCCATTTGTATGGCAGCTGGGAGGGTGGACCATACAGTCCCACTATGCTTGCAATGGAAGTTTATCCATCCCACAGCTATTCTTGCCTATCCCACAACTATCTTTACCTATCCCACAAGCATGCAAAGGCTTAACCATTTTTTCAAAGTTTTCACCAACATTTTATTAAGTAAAAAAAATGAACCAAGTGTGTTAAGCAAAGGTAACCTTTATTAATAACTGTTTTAAGTAAACTGTATGACTTTATTAAAAAAGAAAAATGAACCAAGTAAAGTGTCTTAAGGAAAGATAAAGTGAACAGGTAACAACTCAGTCTCTGGCACTATTCTCAGTCACTCTGAGGCATGTCCATGGTCTCAGCTGTTAAGCGGGCAGGGACTGTGGAGGTGGCTGTGGCTGGACTGCTGGTCTGAGGTGCCATTGGGGTGCTTGGCCACGAGAGTATAACAGGGGATGTGTATTGAGGAAGCTCTCAGAGAGCTGACTCAGTCCCGTGAGGTTGAAAGGCCCTTCCTCAAGGACCTGGGACGTTAGGTCCAAGACTGATGACAGATTGTCCATTGAGGGGCTTGGCTGTGGGGTGGAGTGTAGTGGGGCTGTCTGGTCTGCAGTTGGGCGAGGTGTGGCGTCTGTGGCATGCGATGAACCTGGGCCTGGACTGGGAAGGGCTGTTTCTGCTGTGGGAAGTCCTGGTAGTCGTAGCCTTGGTAGGTGAGGGGCTGTTGAAAGTAATGGAAAGGTGGTGACATCACCTGGGGTGGAGGAGCAGACCTGGACTGGGTCAGAGCAGGTTTAGCTGGGCCTTGAGGGTTGTGCAGAAGTGCCGTTATCTTTTGCTTCATCACTTGGTATTGGGTCTTGGGCAGGTCCATGAGGGTCTGGCTCACGTAGGTGATGAAGGGCTTCAGCTCCAAGGATGGTATGTTGCTGTGGACCAGCTGAGAGAGAAGTTGTGTGCTGGTCTTGATTGTGTCCCTGATCTCCAACAGGATAGTGTGGCTCTTGCCCTCCAGTCTGCCTCTCTGCCTGCATCCTGTAAAGCTGGGGGTGGGGGTAGGTGTGGGTTGGTCTCTGGTCGCTGCCGTTTCTTGCTCCATTTGTGACAGGGGATCCTCCAAGTCTGCATGGGGAGTGCAGCTGTTTGGGGGGGGGTCACTGCCATGGGGCCCTCCAAAGACACCTGCCTGGATAGGGCAGCTGGCTCCTGGCTGGAAGAGGACTGGCTGTCTGTGGGCTGTCTGAGGGAGAGGGGTGTCAGAGGGGCTGCTCCTCGGTGGCAGACCTCACCCTCCAGGGCGCTGCACTTGACAATGACGTACATCTCCCGGTCAGTGAGCTTGACAGTGGCCTGCCCAGATTTCTTGAGGTGTATGTGTGCTTCCACCATCCCAGGAGTACATCTGCAGTGTAGCCCAGGCTCTCTGCCTTGTCTCTCCAAGCTGCCTGTTTCTTCTTGGTGTCGTGATAGAGTTTGTGGCCCTTTCTCCACAGGTACTCATTCTCCCTCAGCCATTCCAAAATCTCCTCCTCATGGTCCTCGGAAACGGTGTACTGTTTCCTCTCTCCTTTCTCCTTCCCTTGCCTCTTCCTCCCTCTGGCAGGAGCTTGAGCAGCAGGACCTTTAGGGCCTTGAGCAGCAGGGCTTTGAGGGCCTTGGGGCTGGTCCACCACAGCAGCAGGAGAAGTACCAGCAGCAACAGCACCAGCAGCAGAAGAAGTACCAGCAGCACCAGCAGCACCAGCAGGAGAAGCACCAGCAGCACCAGCAGGAGAAGCACCAGCAGCAGGAGAAGTAGCAGCAGCACCAGCAGCACCAGCACCAGCACCAGCAGCACCAGCAGCTTCAGAGTCAGTTCCAGGGGGTGGGATGGTGGTTCTGTCCTTCTGGCCAGGGCTGGCAGGAGTAGGTGCAGGCTTTCTCTTCTTCCCTGACTGACGAACCATAGTGTTATTCGAAGATGTCTGTGGCAACACGTTTTTCCTCTGAATGCTGACTGCTTGTGAGCTGCATCATTTTATATCCACGGAGCTGACGCAATTCATACTCACTGCATGCACAGTGAACGCTACGCATCCGCTACGCATCCGCTACGCATCCGCTACGCATCCGCTATGCATCTGCTTTGCTTCCTATAGGTGTCCGTGATGCATCCGCATCATTTGCTACGCATCCGCCCCTTCTGCTATGCATCCACTTCGCAATTCTCCCCTGGAAGACCTTCGGATGTGTCATCCGCTTCCATCCACTTCCATCTGCTTCCATCCACTTCCATCCGCTAGGCTTCCTACGAACATCCGTTTAACATTCCCGCTACGTACTATCCCCGTCGGTTCCTTTCCGTTCTTTTCTGTTCTGTTTATGCAAATTTGGGCCACTTTTTGGAGCGGATAACAACGGATGGAGCCACCCCCGAAATTTTGCTCGTCCACTGTGTCCTTTTTGCATACGTTTTGCATCCGTTGGCCAGTGGGACCTAGCCTTTAGTCGAGCTTCTAATTGGATCACGTTTTTCGCTGAAATTAGGACGTCATCAAAGTATGGAACGACCCCTTTTATTCCATTTAATAGGCGTTCCATGAGGCTTTGGAAGACGCCTGGGGCAACACTCACTCTGAATTGAAGTCTGTTACATTTGAACGCCCCTCTATGCGTTACCATTGTTTGTGCCTCGGCCATTATGGGGTCTACTGGAAGTTGCTGATACGCCTGGGCCAAATCGAGTTTAGCAAAAAATTTTCCTCCCCCAAGTGAGTGAAGTAAGTGCTGAATGACTGGTACCGGGTATGTGCTTTGCTGTAGCGCATGGTTCAGGGTAGCCTTGTAGTCTCCACAGATGCGCACAGACCCATGTGGTTTAACAGTTGTTACTATTGGTGTCTCCCACCTGGAGTGGTCAATTGGTTCTATGACCCCTTGTGCAATCAATTTATTTAATTGCTCATCTATTTTGGGTTTTAATGCAAAAGGGACCCGTCTGGCTTTTAGTATTCTCGGTGCTATTTGGGGATCTAGACTAAAGGATATTGGGGTTCCCCGGTACCTGCCTAGAGTTCTGTCAAAGATGTTCTGGAATTCATGTAGCAGGTTCTCTTTCCAATCGCTCACGACTATTTGGCTCACTCCGGTCATCCTGATGCCCAATGGCGTGAACCATTCGATGCTCAGAAGGCTGGGATGGTCTCGGTCGACTATGGTCAATGGCAGGAAATTCAGCATGTTATTTGTAAGTCACTTTGAAGTGCCCTAGACCTACCACAGGAATCCTATTTCCCTGGTAGTCTTTGAGAATTTTTATTTTTTGAGTTCGTTTTGTCTGATGTTTGCAATCAGATGTCTAATTGTGTTCCAAGACACCATTGATAGAAAAGATCCTGAGTCGACCTCAATCTCACAAGAGCTTCCTTCAATGGACACTACAATTCTGACTTTTTTCCCGCTTTCCGTCTGTGCGCGTCCTATAGTGACAGTCTGATGTGTGTTTTCTTGGTTGCTGGTTCCCTTGCTGCGCTCCCATTTTCTGTCAGCTTGCCTCGAATCAGTTCTTGGTAGGGAATTACCATGTCTGCTAGGGCTGCTGTTTCTTCGATTTCGGCAAACTCTTTCGATATGTCCCCTTTTTTTGCAAGCCCGACAGATGGCATCAAGGAACCTGCACTTGGCTCGGGGGTGGTTTCCTCCGCAACCAGCACATTCCTGCCAATTTTTCTTCTTTTCATGCTTTTTTGAGTTTGCGTAAAAGCGGTGGACCTCATTGTCATCTTCATCAGTGTCTGATGACTCGTCTAGGTCTTCGTGGTGTGTGTTTATGGCAGCTTGCTTTCTCCCTCCGCCTGAGATTTTTTCTTTTGGAAGGGTTGCGTGTCAGCACTGGCATTCATCATCTTCTTTGTGGCCGCTGATTTCTTTGCGGCTTCTGCGGCGGTTGCTTCCGCGATTGCCTCTGCCACCATTATGTTAGGTCTGTTTAAGAGTTTGCTTTGAAGGGTAGAGTCCCTAAGATCTAACATGACACGATCTCTCATTGCCTCATCCATATTTTGGAATTCAAAGGCTCCTCCAATATGGCGCAGAGCTGCCACGAAATCAGGAATGGTTTCGTCTTCCCTCTGGTCTCTCTAATAAAATTCATTTCTCTTGATGAGGTTTGAGACAACTGGCACGTAGTGAGCTTTCAGCATTCGGTTAAGTTCAGACCAGGTCATCTGTTTCATGTCTCTGGGCTTTGCCAATGCCTTTGCCATCTTAAATATGGCTGGCCCACAATGTGTTAGGAGGACAGCCCTCTTTCACTGATCGGAATTTTTTTCCCTTTCGTTGCTCTCCAGAAACATCAGGAAACAATCAATATAAGACTCCCAATCTTCTTCATTGGGATTGAATGGTGCGGGTGGCACATTATTACCAGCCATCTCGTCTAGTGTGTTTTTTTCTCTCGCTGTGTGCTCGGTCTCCGCTTCAGGACGATCCCACCCTCGTCGCCAGTTTTCTGTCCAGAAAAGAAGCACGTGAGACCAGGTTCCAACTAGCAACTCTATTCGGTTAACAGCAACAATAACAACATTGGCTCAAGCTGCGGCAGCCCTTTATATGGAGGCTTGCCTGCTGGCTTGTAGCCTATGACACTTATTTAATCTTGCCACCTTTGAGTGGCTTCTTGGATTGGTTCCTAATGAACCAATCCATGACTGGCCTTTTTGGCCAATGAGATTTAACTACTTGGAACCTTCCAAGTTATACAGAACACATGCTCAGAACCAGACAAAGAAGCTGGCTGAGGAGATGTAATGTTGACAAAAAAGTTTCATTATTCAGGTAGGACAAAGCTACTTTGCGTAATTGGAGAATTGTTTGTTGAAATATTTTCAATAAAAAAGTCAACCTGTCCTCTTTTATGAGATAAGGAGTGCACAGATATGAGGTTGTTTCCATTACAGCAGAAAAGCTGGTTGATTTACAGTACTAAATATTACAGGTCCCCAAATCCTTTCAGGCCCTTTGGCTGTAAATAAAAATGGAATGGAATGGAATGGAATTGACAAGGGTCTCCAAACTCTGCAGTGCATCTGTGGTTGAGGCCAGGCCTTGAAAGGTTGCCTTAGATAGCTAAATTTTGTCCTCTCCCTGATTTAAATAACTGCTGTGGCTTGTAAAGATTTCCCATTTTCTTTTCATCTTTCAGGACCTGTAATGGGAGATCTAACTTACAATCCTCACACGTAGCACCTCTTCACCTTTTTCTCTGCCCCTGGGCCTTTTCTCTTGTGAAGCAATCTTGGTACTGTAATTCGGGCAGCCACGTTTCCATTTTTTAATTCTCTGTCTGCTGGACTTTCACCAGAATCAAGGTCATTCTCTTTAATGGCAATTCACCTTTTGTCACCTGACAGGCTTGCTGCTTTCATAAATTCAGCTCAAAATGATATGCCTGCCCTGGTGCCCCCCTCTTTTCTTGGGGTTTCCATGTAGAAGCTAAAATAAATATGGCTGGTTATTGAACTCTAATCCATAAGCTTCTTTCCTAACATGCTGAAGAATTTTGTTTTGTTTCTCAGAGATGGTAGTTAGGAAGAGTCCAATAACATCTTTCCTGTCCAACAAATTTTATTTATTAGATTTTTATCCTGTCTTTATTACTTTATAAGTAACTCAAAGCAGTGAACATACCTAACACTTCTTTCTCCTATTTTCCCCGCAACAAGAACCCTTTAATGTGAGTTGGGCTAAAAGAAAGTGACTGGCCCAAACTCACAGTCACTTTTCATGCTTAAGACAGGACTAGAACTCACCATCTCCTGATGATTGGCCCAAAGCCATCCTATATCTATTTTGGAGACATTAAATCAGAGGAACTGGATAATAAGATGGGTTGTCAGACCTCCAACTGAGATCAAATTTTGAAGACATGTAAGCTACTGTATGTGTATACTACTAATGTATACTACTTTTATTATAAGGTCATTGCAGTAGTAATTTTACACGTTTGAAATGTGTTTTCCCCTTCTCCCCCACTACAGATATTCCTTGAGTTACGACCATAATGGAGACTGTCCATCACTCTCGTTTGGTTTAGTTTAGTTTACTTAATTGTCATTGCACCTCGTACAACAAAGCCAAACACAATCTTCAGTGCATATCATGACCATGATCATGACTGTTCTGTATGAAACTTGGTAGGTTCCAAGTTCCTCTTTCTGATTGGCTGAAAAGGCCACTTGCGGATTGGCTATTTAAGAACCAATCCGGGAAGCCCGCCAAACGGCGGGAACAGTCAAAATAGTGTCATTGGCCACAAGCCGCAAGCAAGCCACTATAAAAAGAGCTGCCGCAGCTTGGGCTCCTGTTCCATATACTTTTGCCTTGCAAGTTTAATAAATAGTTGTTGTTTGGAACCCGGTCTCAAACGCTTCTTTCCGGATGGAACACTGGTGACGAGGATGGGATCGTCGTGGAAGGTGAGACCGAAGCACGTGTCGATCTGAACCGAGTGAGAGAGATGGCCGGTAACAACGCGCCGCCCACACCATTCAATCCTGATAAGGAGGATTGGGAATCGTACGTCGATCGCTTTCTAATGTTTCTAGTAAAAAATAAAATGGAAGACCAAAGGAAGAGGGCTGTCTTCCTTACACACTGTGGACTGGCCGTCTTTAAAATGGCGAAGGTGCTGGTGAAACCCAGAGATGTCAAATAGATGACTTGGTCCGACCTGAACAAAATGCTCCATGCACACTATGCACTGGTGGTCTTGAATTTAATCAAAAAGCCACGAATTCTATAAGAGGAACCAGAAGGAGGATGAAATGATCTGAGATTTTGTAGCAGCCTTGAGACACATTGGAGGAGCCTGTGAGTTCCAGAACATGGACGAGGCAATGAGAGACTGCGTAGTCCTCGGTCTGAAGGACACTACCCTTCAGAGCAAACTCCTAAATAATTCCAGACCTGCCAACACAACCCAGGGAAAAGAAGGCAGAGGGAGGAAAGAAACAGCCCACAGCGACAGCCCACTACAAAAACATCAAATCCCAGAGTGATATCAAGGACGACGATGAAGATGTCCATAGACTCCATTCAGATAAAAAATGGTGCGAAAAGAGGAGAAATTGGTGGGAGTTTCAATGTGCGGGCTCCGGAGGCAACCACCCGCGAGCTGAATGCAGGTTCCTTGACGCAATATGCAGGGCTTGTAATAAAAGGGGGCACATAGAAAGGGTTTGCTGCAACAAAAAGAGCTACAGTCCAAAAAGACACAGCAGCACCCACCCACCCACCCCAGACATGAAGAAAGACAAGCCAGCAGCAGATGGAACCATAACAAAAGAACCGGTGACAGGGAAGAAACGCATCAGACAGTCACCATCGTCAATGCCAGGGCAGAGAGCAAAAAGAAGGTTCGGATAGAGGTGAGATCGAGGCGAGGCCCTGCAAGATGGAAATCGACTCAGGGTCGTTCCTATCCATGGTATCCTGGAATACCATCTGGCGCCTAATACCGAACATTAAACAGGGAGAACTACAGAAACAAAGACTGGTGTTAAAAGACTGCCGGGGAAATCGAATTCCGGTAGTAGGCCTTGGACATTTCCTCATTGAATTTAAAAACCACACCAAAATCTTGCCTCTGATCATCATCGACTGAGACCACCCCAGTCTGCTGGGGATCGAATGGTTGACGCCCCTGGGAATTGGGATGACCGGGATCAACCGCATCGCCACAGCCAACTGGGAGGAGAGCCTGCTATAAGAATTCCAAGATGTTTTTGACGGGATTCTAGGCAAGTACAAAGGGACCCCAATTTCATTTAGCCTAGACCCAAAAATAGCCCCCATCCGTTTAAAGGCCAGATGCGTCCCATTCACGTTAAAGCAAAAAATTGATGAGCAACTGAATAAATTAATAGATCAAGGGGTTTTAGAGCCAATCAACCATGCCAGGTAGGAAACACCTATCGTTACACCGGTAAAGCCAGATGGGTCAGTATGCATCTGCGGAGACTATAAGGCAACCTTGAACCATGCGCTCCAACAAAGCGCCTACCCAGTACCAGTAGTGCAACATTTACTGTACTCGCTAGGGGGAGGAAAATTTTTTGCGAAGCTCGACCTCTCACAGGCATATCAACAACAACCTGTTGATCCTATTACAGCAGAGACACAGACTATTGTAACACATAGAGGGGCATTCAAGTGTAACCGTCTCCAATTCGGCATTAGCGTTGCCCCAGGAGTATTCCAAAGCCTCATGGAATGCCTGTTAAACGGAATCAAAAGTGTCATCCCCTACTCTGACGATGTACTGGTCTCAGCAAAAAATGCCAACCAGCTAGAGACCAGATTAAGAGAAGTATTAACAAGATTTAGAAAATCAGGCCTCAAAGTGAAAAGAGAGAAGTGTGATTTAGCCACCAACCAGGTCGAGTTTTTGGGCTATTTAATCGATGAACAAGGCATTCACCCCACTGAAAAAAAAGTGAAGGCCATAAAAGACACTCCTAGGCCCAGGAACAAAACTGAGCTTCAAGCATTCTTAGGCTTCATAAATTTTTACAACGTGTTCCTGCCCCATAAGGCAACAATAGCAGAACTCCTACATTGACTGCTAGATAAAAAAAACCTCTTGGACATGGGGCCACTGGGAACAAAAAGCCTTCCAGGGTATCAAAGATCTATTAACGTCCAATACCGTTCTCATCCAGTATATCAATATCCTGCCCTTGACGGTCACCTGTGATGCATCACCCTTTGGGTCGGCGCCATCCTGTGCCACCAGCTACCAGACAACAGAGAGGCACTGATCGCCTTTTACTCCAAGACACTCTCCAAGTTGGAACGCAATTACAGCCAACTCGATAGAGAAGCCCTCTCGATCATCGCCGGAGTCAAAAGATTCCATGAGTACCTTTGTGGTAGAACTTTTTCAATAATAACCGATCACAAGCCCTTTCTTGGAATCCTGGCAGGAAACAAGCCAACTCCGAACATTCTGTCACCTAGAATGATGAGGTGGTCTGAGTTCCTCGCTGCCTACTCCTACACGCTGATTCACCGACCCAGCAAAGCCATTGCACACGCCGATGCCCTGAGTCATTCCCCACTACCCATCACAGAAGACGACCCTGCACCAACTACTTCCACACTTCAGCTTGAGATCTGCCCAGACCTGTCACTGCGGACAGGTCGCAAGACTCACAGCTAAGGACCATTTGACAGCATGCATATTAAATTGGGTAGGTAAAGGCTGGCCAGAGGGGAACAAAACTGAGACTTTTAAACCATTTCACACCAGACAGACAGAACTGTCCAAAGAAAAAGGGTGCATTTTATGGGGTGACAGAGTGGTGATTCCAAACAGTCTCCAGGAAGACGTTCTGGACATGTTGCACGAGGGGCACCCAGGCATAGTCAAAATGAAAGCCTTGGCCAGGAGTTATGTCTGGTGGCCAGGGCTGGACAAAGACATTGAACACTGGGTTGCAACATGCCATGGATGTCAAAAATCGAGGCCTACCCCCCCAAAAAAGCACCAGTAAGAGACTGAGAAACTCCCCGGGGTCCATGGTCTAGAGTACATATTGACTTTGCAGGACCAACAAAGGGGCACACGTTTTTGATAGTTGTGGATGCATACTTGAACTGGTTGGAAGTCATCCTCATGGCTTCCACAACCACCGAAGTTGTAATGAAACAACTAGACAAACTCTTTGCGACACATGGACTACCTGATGTACTGGTTTTGGATAATGGGCCCCAATTTACAGCTTTGCAATTCGAACAGTATCTGGCTGCCCAGGGTATCTGACATGCCTTAACTGTGCTGGCCCATCCAACTGTGAATGGCAGGACTGAATGCATGGTCTGGTACACTAAAGAGGGCCTAGAGAGAATGGACAAGGGGGATGTACAAGACAAACTGAACCGACTACTGACTTTGCAGCATATTACCCCTAGCAGCACAACCAACAAAAGCCCAGCTGAACTCCTAATGAGTAGGAAACTACGTTCCTACCTGGACAGATTGCACCCCACTTACACCTGGGACAAACACCTCGATTCTTCCAGCAAATACCGTATGTTCGAAATCGGCGATCTGGTCTAATCCAAAAACCTCACCGAGGACCCATTGTGGCTTCCAGCCACTATCACCCAAATTACAGGCCCCCAGACCTACAGACTACTTTTAGACGACAGTAGGGAATGGAAGTGGCACATAGACCAGCTTCATTCCCGCCACCTCAAACGAAAAAACACCATAGAATCAAAAATAAATATCGACCTAAAAACAACCAAGGAGGTGGGGGAAATACAAATAAATAAAAAAGGGAGAGATGAACCTCCCATAACAAGACAACAAACACTACAAAAACACAATTTAACTAAACAAAAAGAGCACTCATGGTTAGATGAACCCCAAGAAAGAAATCCGGGAGCAGGAGAGCGAAGCGAGGCCTTCCTGGAAGGAGGCAGCAGGGCCAGCTCAACCAACCCGGTCAAACCATGAGGGAGCAGCGGAGCCATCTCAACCAGCCTGAGAGACTCAGGCAGGAGCGGCAAGGCTGACTCACCCTTCTAGGAGGTTCCATGGAGAAGGACCAGAGAAACAGTGATTCCGTCCGAACCGCTTGAAGACCACTCCGCGACTGAGCTGCGCAGGTCAACCAGGATGAGAAAAAGCCCCATCTACCTGCGTGATTATGTAATACACGTTGGACTGAACTAAGAGGGGAGGGATGTTCTGTATGAAACTTGGTAGGTTCCAAGTTCCTCTTTCTGATTGGCCGAAAAGGCCACTCCCAGATTGGTTATTTAAGAACCAATCCCGGAAGCCCGCCAAATGGCGGGAACATTCAAAATAGTGTCATTGGCCACAAGCCACAGGCAAGCCGCTATAAAAAGGGCTTCCACAGCTTGGGCTCCTGTTCCATATACTTTTGCCTTGTGAGTTTAATAAATAGTTGTTGTTTGGAACCCGGTCTCACACGCTTCTTTCTGGATGGAACAATGACATGAAAATAAACACAAACACACATATATCCTTTACCCTCCACACATTGAACTGAAAACCCCCAACACTGCATCCTCGACACTGCATTATCCAGCAGAATTCTTATATGTATCCATTTTATGCATTCATAGTTATGTTTATACTTATACCTATTGTAAGCGATTGACAAATCAAATAAATCAAATAAATAAAAATAAAAAAATAAAATTCAAAAGACCCACTGCCCTGGGTTACTCATGATGTTTGTAAATCAGGTCACCCATACGACCAACTCAATTTTTCAATGCTTTTTGTAGTGGTCACTGAGCAAACCCCATGGTTGTTAAGTGAACCAATGGTTCATCATAGGCTGTTTTTGCTGTGAACCAGAAGTAAATGCCAGTTTGGGATAAAATGATTGTTTAACGGGGTCATGAGACTGCAGAATGCTACCAACAGCCATAAATGTACCTGAAGTGGTGTCATGTGACTGCAGAGGTGAGGAAGTGTGGTTGATAGTACTTTGAGTCTGGGTCATAAGTACCACCAGATAGGTCCATTGCAACTTCAACTGAAAGACTGGTAGTCAAGGACTATCTGTATCTTCAGGAGAATATTTCTGTGAGCTTTATTCAGATTACATTACTGCCTTGAACTCATAATTTTTTAAAAAATCTCACTATACTCTGAGTTGCAGCTCTTCCTCTTGTTCCTCAAGTTTATTCTGCCCATTAACTAGAAGGAGTCTTTAGAAGTAATCCTATGAACAGAAGCAATGCATTAAGAAAAAGATTTTGGGCTTCCAAACAAGGAACAGAAATGAATGGATTGGTCTTTCCCAGATCTATGTAAATTTTATGAATTCTTGGGATTTGTTTTTAATTCAAATCCCTAGATGATACATCAGTTTTTGAAGAAGTTCACAGAAGCTCCAGCATTACCAATAACTGGCTAGTATTTTAAAAATGGCCGAAAGGGATAATTTCTGAAATGCCAAGTACTCTACTGAGCAAGTGAAGATAGCAGTTTCAAGAGGATAGGTTTTGGATTCATAGCATGTAACCACGGACTTGAGGTTGGCTCTTGCTAAAATGAAGCTGAATAAAAAATGCAGTACAGGGCTTGAACAGTTTTATCTCACTGAATTCTAAAACCTAGCCTTTCAGAAATTATAGCTATTTTTTTTCTTGTAGGTTTCAAGGCTGCCATGATACACTTGAACCTCCTCTTCCTCCTCCTCCTTCTCCTCCTCCTCTCTCCCTCCCTCCCCCCCTCTTTCATTTTCTTGCTCTTTCTCTCCCTCTCTCTCATGCACATATCTGCTAGAAAATTTAAGCAATAAATTGTTGTGTACGTCCAGAGACCTGCAGTTTTCTAATTATATATGGCAGCTTTAAGGTTTCTGTGAATTGGGCTTTTCTAAGCATTTTGGAAGTACTAAGCTTAGAATGATACAGTTAAGCTTGCAGGAATGCATCTTAGAATTTTCTAAGTGTCCAAAAGGTGACAATGGCAGCCATTACTAGGTGAGCAAAACCCACCTTTTTAATCTGCAATACAGGCTTTGGTCAGATAATCACAGCCACCATAAGGTGGTCCTCAGCTTACAGTGATTAGAAGGTTACAATGGCATTGAAAAAAGCAACTTATGACTATTTTTCAGACTTACAACTGTTGCAGCATCCCTGTGGCTGTGTGATTAAAAATTCAGATGCTTGCCAACTGGTTCTTATTTATGAGGGTTGCAGTGTCCCAGAGTGTTGTGAGTCACTTTTTGTAATTTTCCAACAAAACGGGGAAGCCAGATTCATGTTACTAACTTAACAACTGCAGTAACTTAACAAATGTATCCTTAAATATCACATTTTGGTTCTTACCATGTTACAGAGCCCCTGATTATGACTTTGAACATGTAAACAAGCTAAATAAATAACTAACATGGGCAGTATCCTGCCCATATCTTTTTTGGTGACTTTCATTTACCTCATATTAACTGAACCCTTAATGAATGTACAACTGAACCCACACATGCAACCTTTTACAATGCAGTAACAAATCTGAGACTAGAACAACTAGTAACCAACAATACTAGGCCGAACAACTGCCTCAATCTCATCTTCTGCAATAGTTTGAATTCAATTTATGGAATACAAATTAAAGAACCCTTTTCCAACAGTGACCACAACATGATTGACTTTTGTCTCAATATACGTCCACACAAAAGTCATCACAATGATGGAATCCCCATTTATTACTTCAAAAAAGGCAACTATGATCAAACCCTTGATTGGCAATTTCTATTCTCTGGATGCAGTTATGGTCACATAACACTTCCTGTTTCCATATATGGATGTTATATAACATTTTCATAAAAAGTTCCAACCTTTCATGGACAACTTTCAATATCAAATTCCAGAAGATTATAAGAAAGCATTAATATCTCTTAATGTGACATTTATAATGTTAGAGCGCCCCAGCACACACCTCTAACTCATGCCAAGTACATAGTGTTGCAATATTGTATTACTCCTAGCAGAAAACACATTTCATAACTGTTCTGAGCTTTAAAAGTTCAAACTGCAAACATAAAATGGCTTCAGTTATATTCTCAGGTATAATAACCAAATTTCTACTTATAACAACTAACATGCAAATATATGCTGTTAAGACAGCCCTGCCACTACTATTGTATCATTTGCATATTTGGTTAGTGGCAAATCTTGCACAAGGTTTCTCTACTTAGCTGCTGGTCATCCTCTTCCCTTTCCTTCCCACATTTTTCAAGACATTTTTGTCTCATCCTTTTCTCTTTCCTTCCCACATTTTTCAAGACGGCTAATTTCACTATGGTGTCTGATATATGATCTTTTAAACCTTATAATTTGTGCCTTGAATGAACTGATTGTTTTGTTCTGTGATCCATTTGATTGTTTCTTTGGCTATCTCAGCATACTTAACTTACACTTAAATACGTGCCATAAATTAATAGGATTACTCTTCATCAATATTATTGATTTTTCATTTCAATTATAGTAAAAAATATAGTTTTGTGCAACTGCTGCAGATGTTGTAAGAGCCACAGCTAGAAGTTTAGGGATCTATACCTTTACTCTTTGCAATAAATTATTTTTCCTTCTATCTGCTCTGTTCTTTTTATTTTATTAATACAGTACAATAGATAAATATTCATATAAGCAGCATGTTCAGAGTATATGCAGGAATAAAGCCAGTAATTCAATTTATACTGAACCTAATACAACCTAGGAATAATGTAGAAATCAATTTTTATCCTAAAAATAATACTTCCCCAAATGGGGAATAAATCATGCTATATAAATCTCATCAAAGAACAGGCAGTTGTACAAACATTCATGTTTATAAGTTGCTTGTACCTAAAATTGTATTTTTAAGTGGCTTATCAGTGGAATTGTGCAATTTTTCTATGTAGCTTATGGCACAAGGTAGTTATATCAAATGTGCCTTTAAAAAATGCAGAGGCATACAAAAGGAAATGGGATTAAATATTTTTTAACAATAGAATTAAAACATTATTTTGATTTTATTTTAACAATTGAATAATATGCTGATAACACTCAGTATTATTTAAATACTGAAAATCTGGCTACCAATATAAGTTTATACTGTTTTACAACATCATCCAGTGAGGAATCAAAAAATAGTTAGACTCAAATACCTTCTTTCTGGCTTCCATAATACTTCCCAAAATAGGTTGCTGAACTGTTTCTAGTTTGTGAAAGTAACATTTAAGGACTGAAAGATGATGGTAATGCTTGCCAAGGCTTAAAGATTCTATAGCCCCTTAAGAAGCATATAACCAGTCTAAACGAGTACATTTCCCCCATAATTTGCAAAGATTTAAAGCCCATGTCACATTGCATCAATGGATGGAAAGAGGATGTAAAATGGAGAGAAACACTTGCCATCCGTTGGTTAACGCGATTCATCCGTTCTGTACTCATTGCGTCCGTTTTTCTTCCACTCTATCCGTCCAGCATCCGTCGACTGAGGTTCCATCCACTCAAAACGTTTTGAGCAGCTCAAAATTTTTTGAGTGGAAAATGTATCCAACGTGTCTGTTCTGCATCCGCAATGCATACGTGGCCAGCCTGCAAAGCACGTGGCCTGCAAAGTGCCAGCCAAGTCAGGGTCCACTTATCTCAACTACAAGGGCTTCTTCAGCATCATCCCCTTCGCCATGGTCGATGATGACTAAAAGTTCATGTACATCGATGGTTCAGACAACGGCTCATCTTCAGATGCCCAGGTATACAACACCAGTGACCTCAAGGAGGGGCTGAAACGCAACCTCATCATGGGCTTCCCAGATCCAGACCCCCTGCTCAACGACACGCAAGATGTGCCCTACTTCATCATTGGTGATGATGCCTTCTCCCTCAGAACCTACCTCATGAAGCCCTACAGTTCCAGACTCCTCACCCATGAAGAGAGGATCTTCAACTCCAGGCTGTCCAGGGCAAGATGGGTGGTGGAGAACGCCTTTGGCATCCTGGCTAACAGGTTCCAGGTATTTCTCACCACCATGCAGCATCGCCCACAGACCATGAGGAGGATCGTGGAAGCTTGCTGCATCCTGCACAATCTCATGCACACCCGCTACCCAGTGTTGCAGAACAGGCTCGTGGACCTCCAACAAGGCAATGGGGACATGGAGCTTGGGGAATGGAGGCAAGGGCGAAACCTGATAGACACTGAGGATGTGCAAGGCCCCAACAGAGCCTCACGTGAAGGGAAGAAGCAGCGCAACCTCCTGAGACACTGGTGCAACTCCCCAGCTGGAGCGGTGGAGTGGCAAGACAGGATGATAGATGATTAATGGATGCTTCCTTCAGCCTGTCTCATCACACGGATGAGATTGGGCCATGTATGTTGGATGGGCCTACAATGAACAAGGCATTTAATAAAGAGTTGTGTTTATGTTGACATGTGTGCATGAATGATTAAATTGTTATTGATAATAAAGGACCATAGGTGTGGCACCTGGGAGGGTGGACCATACAGTCCCACTATGCTTGCACTGGAGGTTTATCTATCCCACAGATATAACCCATCCCAAAGGTATCCCTGCCCATCCCAAAGGTATCCCTGCCCATCCCACAGATATTACCCATCCCAAAGGTATCCCTGCCTATCCCACAGGTATTACCCATCCCAAAGGTATCCCTGCCCGTCCCACTGCTATCCTAACCCATCCCACAAGCATGCAAAGGCTTAAACCATTTCTAAAAGTTTCCACCCAGACTTTATTTAATAAAATAAATGAAGCAAGTGTGTGAAGCAAAGATAATCTTTATTAATAACAAGCTGTAAAAGAAAAATGACCCAAGTCAAGTGTTCAAAGCAAAAATAAAGTCAACAGGTAGCCACCCAGTCTCTGGCACTCTTCTTGGTCACTCAGAGGTGTGCCCAGTCTCAGGGGTGAAGGGTCCAGGTGCTGTGGAGGTGGCTGCTGCTGGAGTGCTGGTCTGAAGCACCACTGGGGTGCCTGGCCCTGAGAGGACAACAGGGGAAGGTGTGTTGAGGAAGCTCTCAGACAGCTGGCTCAGCCCCGTGATGTTGAGAGCTCCTTCCTCCATGCCATGGGGTGTCAATCCCAATACCGACGACATATGTGCTGAGGCCGGGCTTGGCTGTGGGGTGGAAGAAGGAGCAGTGTAGTGGGGCTGTCTGGTCTGCAGCTGGGTGAGGACCGGTGTGGGTGGCATCGGTGACGTGGGTGGCATCGGTGGTGTTGGAGGCAGCAGTGGCGTGGGTGGCATCAGTGGCATCAGTGGAACTGGTGGCAACGGTGGACCAGCAGGACCAGCAGCAGCAGCAGTACCAGCAGCATCAGCAGGAGCAGCAGGACAACGATCAGCAGCAGCAGAGTAAGCACCAGGAGCACCAGCAGCACCAGAAGGACCAACAGGACCAGGATCAGCACCAGCAGGACCAGGAGCACCAGCAGGACCAGGAGCACCAGCAGGACCAGCAGGACCAGGAGCACCAGCAGGACCAGAAGCACCAGCAGGAACAGGAGCACCAGCAGGACCAGCAGGACCAGGAGCAGTGCCAGCAGAGTAAGCACCAGCAGAAGCACCAGCACCAGGAGCAGCGCCAGCAGAGTAAGCACCAGCAGAAGCACCAGCACCAGGAGCAGCGCCAGCAGAGTAAGTACCAGCAGAAGCACCAGCACCAGGAGCAGTGCCAGCAGAGTAAGCACCAGCAGAAGCACCACCACCAGAAGCAGCATCAGCAGAGTAAGCACCAGTAGAAGCACCACCGCCATAAGCAGCATCAGCAGAAGCAGCTCCTCCAGAAGCAGCATCAGCAGAAGCCCCAGCCCCAGAAGAGCGAGCCCAGGGTGCAGAAGCCCCAGCAGAAGCAGAGTGAGGGCCAGGGGGTGGGAGGGTGGCCCTGTCCCTCTTGCCAGGGCTGGCAGCAGATGGCTGAGGCTTTCTCTTCTTCTCCATGGTTGTGGGGTTGCTGGCTGGCTGGCTGGCTGGCTGGCTGGAAAGCTGTGTCTGGAAGCAGGTCTTTCCTCTGAATGGTGACCTGCTTGGGAGCTGCTTCCCTTTATATCTGTGGGGCTGACGCAGTGCATCCTCCCCGCACGCGCAGTGAATGCTAGGCATCCGTTAGGCTTGCACTAGGCTTCCGCTCTACATCCGCTTCATCCGCTCGGCATCCGCTGTGCATCCGCTTCATCTACTCGGTATCCACTTTGCATCCGCTGTATCCGTTCCACATCTGCTTTGCTGCGCTCCCCCGGAAGCCTTGCGGATGTGCCATCCGCTCCCATCCGCTTCCATCCGCTAGGCTTCCGTGGAGCATCCGCTTTCCATCTGCCCTATGTCCCCCCCCATCCATTCCTTTCCGTGTTGTCTGCTCTGGTTATGCAAATTTTTGCCCCTTTTGAGAGCGGATAACAATGGATGGAACATTTTTCTTGTCCGCTGTGTCCTTTTTACAAACATTTTGCATCCATCGGCCAGTGTGACAGGGCCTTAAGGGACTATAAGGGAGTCTTAAAAATCTGCAAGTCTTATAGCAGTGTTTCTTAACCTTGGCAACCTGAAGATTGTGAGCTTCAACTCCCAGAATTCCATTCAATTTTGGGCATTGAAGATCACATGACTTTAAATTGCTAAGCTTGAGGATCATTGTCTTAAACCATGGAATTTGCTCTTTAAATTCTACTCAGCACTCAAAATATAAAAGTCCAAAAAGGGTGCCCCCATTCCTAATTCAGTGATGTCCTATTACTAAGTATACCATCATATCTCCCAGGAGTGGCTTCCTCCTCCTCCTCCTCCTCCCCCTTTTCCCTGAACTAGTCTCTGCAGTTTTCTTGACAAAATTTCAGAAGTGGTTTGCTACTCCCTGCTTTATACGATTGAGAAAGAGATTGGCCCAAGGGCATCCAGTTGACTTTGTGCCTATGTTGGGACTGGAATTGACATTCTCCCAGTTTCTAGGCTGTGTTATGGTTTGCGAGCAGCAGGTGCAGATGGCTGAGGAAAGCGAGGACTCAGATGAGGAGCCAGGCCCATCACTGCTACCTTCAGAGATTGTGGGGGCTGGCAGCAGTAATGAAGAGGTTCCCGAGGAGCCTGTACCAAGCAGGATTGCTCACAGGAAAGAGCAGCTGCAACAGCATGGGCGATGCAGGAGTAAGTCTGCAAGGTAATGACCCCTCCTTCAAGAAGATAAAAGCCAGCTGTGATGTGAACATTCTTTGCAGGAAGCAAAAATGTTTTGAAATTCAGCCTCATGGACACTATAGTATATTAAGTTGGTATTTGAAGACTCTTGTGTTGTGAAATATTTCTTATCTGTGATTCTTGGCAGTCTTGCACAGTTTTGGCAAGGTTTGTGCTTAATTAGTTTGTAGTAGCCTTTTAACCGGGAATTTGGAAGACTCATTAAAAGGTTTCTGTTCCCTTTGGTTATTTGTTTATTGGAAAAGAGTTTGAGTCAGAACAGGCCGATATCTTAACCACTATATCAAACTGTCTCTCCACAATTTTCTTCTTGTGTATTTACAATACGATATGATTAACTGATGATTTCCAACATTGTAACTTCTAAATTCTGAGGTCTGTGGATGTTCTTGCTTTTTCCTTTGATGAAGCAAGACACATTATATATTTTTTTTTATTACCAAGCTAAGTGTGTTCTAATTTTTCTGAAGTCTCCTTTTGTAAAACACTCCTTCCCATCACAATTGCTTTTAAAATGCATAATCTTATAAAATGGGGTATTTTCTATTGTTTTAATGAAAATCTAGATTGGTAGAAGATAATAATTTTAAAAACAAACATGACAATGAAAAGCAGAATGGGTAGTCTTTCCTACTGAAGATTAAGTGAAATGGACAGTTCAAATCAATAAACTATATCTATTTTTAAAATGAAAACACTTGATTTTCTGGTAGGGCATTTTAGGTTGATACAAATGTTTCCATATGAATCAAGAATATTCAATCTTGGCAACCTTAAGACCAGTGGACTTCAAATCCCAGAATTGCCCAGCCAGTTCTGGGATTTGAAGTCCACAAGCTTGAAAGTTAAGCCCATGTCACACTGCACCAACGGATGGAAAGAGGATGTAAAACGGAGAGAAACACTTGCCATCCGTTGGTTAACGCGATGTGTTAAGCCTGGGTTCCCCAACCAGGGTTAGGGAGACAAGCTAAACAGAATGTGCAGCGTTAGTCAGATAGGCACACAGATAAATGAGTGAGCTAAGCTTGTATGTTTATTAACATACAGTAAAAATAACAGATACGCTTGTACTATCAAGAATATAGTTTATTCCAGTATAAGTTTATAGCATAGTCAAATAACAGTCCAATAGTCATGTATCATGTAGTCAGTCCATTCAGGGATATTCAGTTAGCAAAGTCCATGTAGAATATCCTATGTCAGTTCACTTACAAATCAGTCCTTTGTTGTCTCTCCCGTTCGAGCAATGCAGTCTTGATTCCAAGCAGTAATCAGGGATCATCAAAGCCAGAGAGTGCAAGCTGTAGACTTGCTACTTTTATAGTATTTTCATAACCACTCCCCTAATTACTATTCCACAGTTAAAGCTGCAGACACATTAACATACACAACTATGATTCATAGTTATTATTTCACCTAAACCAGTTAGGGTAAACAATGTTATCCCTAACACGATGCATCTGTTCTGTACTCACTGTGTCCGTTTTTCATCCTCTCTATCCATCCAGCATCCGTCTACTGACATTTCATCTGCTCAAAAAGTTTTGAGCTGCTCAAAACTTTTTGAGTGAAAAATGTATCCAACACGTCCATTCTGCATCCGCAACGCATATGGGGGACATCCGTTCTGCATCCGTCGTCATCCGTTATGTGTCCGCTACATCCGATAGGCATCCGCTGCACATCCGCGAAACTCAAATCTGCTCCAGTGGTAAATGGACACAGGGAGGAAGCAGAACGGACACGGAATGGATGCGCAGTGTTAGTAGCACGGACGGAGAAAGGATGAAAGCGGATGCAGCTCACAAAGAAAGCATAAAAACGGAAAAAACGTTCGCAGAGGGGACTAATCTCGGATATTAAGGATGTCTAGAGGATGTCTAGAGGATGCAAAAGGACACATGCTGGAAAACCTATATTTCCTATAAAAAGGGGGAGCAACTCACCTGGATCTCACTTTCAGTCCAGCAGCCCTGCTGTGCAGACCTCTGCAGCCTTCATCTGCCTCTTGCTCTTCCACAGCATCCAGTCATGTCCACCATGGATCGTAACACAGTCCTTTTTGTAGCCACCATCATTCTGCAACAGTACAAAGCCATCTACAGGCTCTGTGAACTCTACTATGGGAAGAAAAGGAGGCGGCCAAGAAGTGTCTGGGTCCGAAGATGGATCGCCAGAAGAGCAGAGTACGGATTGTACAACAAGCTGATGGTGGAGCACAGGAGCGAAGACACTCGTGCATTCCAGAACTTCATGAGGATGCCTCCGGCCATGTTTGACGAAGTTGTGGAGCGGCTGACACCCAGGTTGACAAAGCAGAGCACCAACTTCCGGCCCAGCCTGGACCCTGGGCTCAAGGTGGCACTCACTCTGTGCCACCTGGCCTCAGGGACCACCTACAGGAGCATGCAGTATGGCTGGAGGGTGCCACACAACACCATCAGCATTGTGGTCAGAGAAGTGGTGCAGGCCATCATCGAAGAATACATGGAGGAGCTCCTCCAGTGCCCCTCCACTGAAGAAGGCTGGAAGAAAGTTGCAGAGCAGTGGTATCAGAGGTGGAACTTCCCACACACCATTGGAGCCATAGAGGGCAAGCACGTGGCCTGCAAAGCTCCAGCCAAGTTGGGGTCCACTTATTTCAACTACAAGGGCTTCTTCAGCATCATCCTTTTCACCATGGTCGATGCTGACTATAAGTTCATGTACATCGATGCTTAAGGCAACGGGTCAGCTTCAGATGCCAAGGTATACAACGCCAGTGACCTCAAGGAGGGGCTGGAAAGCAACCTCATCATGGGCTTCCCAGATCCAGACCCCCTGCCCAACGACACGCAAGATGTGCCCTACTTCATCATTGGTGATGACGCCTTCTCCCTCAGAACCTACCTCATGAAGCCCTACTGTTCCAAACTCCTCACCCATGAAGAGAGGATCTTCAACTCCAGGCTGTCCAGGGCAAGGCGAGTGGTGGAGAACGCCTTTGGCATCCTGGCCAACAGGTTCCAGGTACTTCTCATCCCCATGCAGCATCGCCCACAGACCATGAGGAGGATCGTGGAAGCTTGCTGCATCCTGCACAATCTCATGCACACCCGCTACCCAGTGTTGCAGAACAGGCTCGTGGACCTCCAACAAGGCAATGGGGACATGGAGCCTGGAGAATGGAGGCAAGGGCAAAACCTGATAGACACTGAGGATGTGAAAGGCCCCAACAGAGCTTCACGTGAAGGGAAGAAGCAGCGCAACCTCCTGAAACACTGGTGCAACTCCCCAGCTGGAGCAGTGGAGTGGCAAGACAGGATGATAGATGATTAATGGATGCTTCCTTCAGCCTGTCTCATCACATGGATCAGATTGGGCCATGTATGTTGGATGGGCCTACAATGAACAAGGCATTTAATAAAGAGTTGTGTTTATATTGACATGTGTGGATGAATGCTTACATTGTTATTGATAATGAAGGGCCATAGGTGTGGCACCTGGGAGGGTGGACCATACAGTCCCACTATGCTTGCACTGGAGGTTTATCTATCCCACAGCTATCTTAACCCATCGCACAGCTATCTTAACCCATCCCACAGTTATCTTAACCCATCCCACAGCTATCTTAACCAATTCCAAAGGTATCCCTGCCCATCCCACAGCTATTACCCAAGCCAAAGGTATCCCTACCCATCCCACTGCTATCCTTATCCATCCCACAAGCATGCAAGGTCTAAACCATTTCTATAAGTTTCCACCAAGACTTTACTTACAAAAATAAATGAAGGAAGTGTGTGAAGCAAAGATAATCTTTATTAATAACAAGCTGTAAAAAAAAAATGACCCAAGTCAAGTGTCCAAATAAAGTCAACAGGTAGCACCCAGTCTCTGGCACTCTTCTTGGTCACTCAGAGGTGTGCCCAGTCTCAGGGGTGAAGGGTCCAGGTGCTGTGGACGTGGCTGCTGCTGGAGTGCTGGTCTGAAGCCCCACTGGGGTGCCTGGCCCCGAGAGGGCAACAGGGGACGGTGTGTTGAGGAAGCTCTCAGACAGCTGGCTCAGCCCCGTGATGTTGAGAGCTCCTTCCTCCATGCCATGTGGTGTCAATCCCAATACCAACGACAGATGTACTGAGGCTGGGCTTGGCTGAGGGGTGGAGGAAGGAGCAGTGTAGTGGGGCTGTCTGGTCTGCAGCTGGGTG
>BLBF01000048.1:7816144-7863970 GCA_015471245.1 Laticauda colubrina | reverse complement strand
GGCAGGCAGGCAGGCAGGCAGGCAGGCTGGCAGGCAGGCAGGTATACAGCAAGGCTGGCAGGGAGGCTGGCAGGGAGGCTGGCAGGGAGCCTGGCAGGGAGCCTGGAAGGCAGGCTGGCAGGCAGGCAGACAGCAAGGCTGGCAGGGAGGCTGGCAGCGAGGCTGGCAGGCATGCAGGCAGGCAGGCTGGCAAGGCAGGCAGGCTGGCAAGGCAGTCGATGTGTCTGGAAGCAGGTCTTTCCTCTGAATGGTGATCTGCTTGCGAGCTGCTTCCCTTTATATCCGCGGGGCTGACGCAATGCATCCTCCCCGCATGCGCAGTGAACGCTAGGCATCCGCTTGGCTTCCGCTAGGCATCCGCTAGGCTTCCGCTGTGCATCTGCTTCATCTGCTCGACACCCGCTTTGCATCCGCTGTATCCATTCCACGTCTGCTTTGCTGCGGCCCCCCGGACACCTTGCGGATGTGCCATCCGCTCTCATCCACTTACAGCCGCTAGGCTTCTGTGGAGCATCTGCTTTCCATCCACCTTGCATCCTCCCCCCGTCCATTCCTTTCCGTGTTATCTGCTCTGGTTATGCACATTTTTGCCCCTTTTGAGAGCGGATAACAATGGATGGAACATTTTTCTCGTCCGCTGTGTCCTTTTTACAAACATTTTGCATCCGTCGGCCAGTGTGACAGGGCCTTTACCAAGGTTGAATACCTGTTGCAAATGAAATTATATGACTCGGTGTTAAATGGTATTCCTGTTGATGTATGCTACATATTTGAATGAATCTTTTGATCATTTGCCATGGTTGCAACTGAATGGCATTCTGATGGCTGTTTTATTTTGCCCCCATGATCTCTTATCCTACCTACAACATATTTGGAATCAGGATTCCCCCCCCCCCCCCCGGAACAATAGAGCATTGAAATGAAACTTGGAACAAGGGCACCTGTAAATGAGAGTGACTGCTGCTAATAAATGGCTGACAGCAAATCTACTTAACGTTGCCCTGGATTTTTTTTAGTAAAAGTACAAAGCAATAAAATTGAAATACTCTTTGAGAAAATGTCTTTTTCTTTGGCATGGTTTGGGAAATAACTTTCACTGTGATTGAGTAGGGGAGGGAGAAGGATGTATTAAGGCTAGATTGCCCTTCCATTGTATCTTGGACTGGCTTTCTTTCTATGTCTGAAATAAAAGAGCATTCAGAAAATATCTCATTTACAAAGTTGTTTGAAAAGAACAGTGAAGTCAGCAACTCTACCCAACTTGCTGTGAGTTCATGAAGTGACTTAAGCCCCTGTCACACTGCACCAACGGATGGAAAGAGGATGTAAAACGGAGAAAAACACTTGTCATCCATTGATTAATGCGAGGGATCCGTTCTGTACTCACTGCCTCCATTTTGCTTCCTCTCTATCCATCCAGCATCCGTTTATTGACGTTTCATCCACTCAAAAGGTTTTGAACTGCTCAAAACTTTTGAGCGGAAAATGTATCCAATGCGTCCGTTCTGCATCCGCTAGGCATCCGCTAGGCATCCGTTATGCATCTGTTATGCATCCGTTTATCCGCTAGGCATCCGCTGCGCATCCACGCAACTCCATCCGCTCTAGCGGTAAACGGACGCAGGGAGGTAGCAGAACGGACACGGAACGGATGCAGAACAGATGCCTAGTGGATGCAGAGCGGAAACAAAGCGTTTAAAACAGAAAAAACGTTCGCAGAGGGGACCTATCTTGGATCTTAAGGATGTCTAGAGGATGCCTAGAGGATGTAAAGGGACACCTATACTGCCTATAAAAAGGGGAGCAACTCACCTGGATCTCACTTTCAGACCAGCACCCCTGCGGTGCAGACCTCAGCAGCCTTCATCTGCCTCTTGCTCTTCCACAGCATCCAGTCATGTCCACCATGGATCGTAACAAAGTCCTTTTTGGCAGCCACCATCCTTCTGCAACAGTGCGAAGCCATCTACAGGCTCTGTGAACTCTACTACGGGAAGGAAAGGAGGTGGCCAAGAAGCGTCTGGGTCCAAAGATGGATCGGGAGAAAAGCAGAGTACGGACTGTACAACAAACTGATGGTGGAAGACACTCGTGCATTCCAGAACTTCATGAGGATGCCTCCAGCCATGTTTGACGAAGTTGTGCAGCGCCTGACACCCAGGTTGACCAAGGCAAACACCAACCTCTGGCCCAGCCTGGACCCTTGGCTCAAGGTGGCACTCACTCTGTGCCACCTGGCCTCAGGGACCACCTACAGGAGTATGCAGTACAGCTGGAGGGTGCCACACAACATCATCAGCATTGTGGTCAGAGAAGTGGTGCAGGCCATAATCGAAGAATACATGGAGGAGCTCCTCCAGTGCCCCTCCACTGAAGAAGGCTGGAAGAAAGTTGCAGAGCAGTGGTATCAGAGGTGGAACTTCCCACACACCGTTGGAACCATAGATGGCAAGCACGTGGCCTGCAAAGCTCCAGCCAAGTCAGGGTCCACTTATTTCAACTACAAGGGCTTCTTCAGTTCATGTACATCGATGCTTCAGGCAACGGCTCAACTTCAGATGCCCAGGTATACAACGCCAGTCACCTCAAGGAGGGGCTGGAACGCAACCTCATCGTGGGCTTCCCAGATCCAGACCCTCTGCCCAACGACACTCAAGATGTGCCCTACTTCATCATGGGGGATGATGCCTTCTCCCTCACAACCTTCTTCATGAAGCCCTACACCTCCAAATGCCTCACCCATGAAGAGAGGAACTTCAACTACAGGCTGTCCAGGGCAAGGCGGGTGGTGGAGATCACCTTTGGCATCCTGGCCAACAGGTTCCAGGTACTTCTCACCACTATGCAGCATCGCCCAGATACCATGAGGAGGATCATGGAATCTTGCTGCATCCTGCACAATCTCATGCTCACCCGCTACCCAGTGTTGCAGAACAGGCTCGTGGACCTCCAACAAGGCAATGGGGACATGGAGCTTGGGGAATGGAGGCAAGGGCAAAACCTGATAGACACTGAGGATGTGCAAGGCCCCAACAGAGCCTCACGTGAAGGAAAGAAGCAGCGCAACCTCCTGAGACACTGGTGCAACTCCCCAGCTGGAGCGGTGGAGTGGCAAGACAGGATGGTAGATGGTTAATGGATGCTTCCTTGAGCCTGTGGCATAACACTGATGAGGTTGTGCCATGTATGTTGAGTGGCCCTACAATGAAGAGGGTATTAATAAAGAGTTGTGTTTATTTTGACATGTGTGGATGATTGATTCCATTATTATTGATAATAAAGGGCCATAGGTGTGGCATCTGGGAGGGTGGACCATCCAGTCCCACTATGCTTGCACTGGAGGTTTATCTATCCCACAGATATAACCCATCCCAAAGGTATCCCTGCCCAGGTGCCACACCTATGGCCCTTTATTATCATTTATTATTTATTACCCATCCCAAAGGTATCCCTGCCCATCCCACAGCTATTACCCATCCCACTGCTATCCTTACCCATCCCACAGCTATTACACATCCCACAGATATCCCTGCCCATCCCACTGCTATCTTAACCCATCCCTCAAGCCTGCAAAGGCTTAAACCATTTCTAAAAGTTTCCACCAAGACTTTATTAAAAAAAAGAAATGAAGCAAGTGTGTGAATCAAAGATAGACTTTATTAACAGTAAGCTATAAAACAAAAATGAGTCTCTGGCACTCCTCTTGGTCATTCCGTCTCAGGGGTGAAGGTTCCAGGTGCTGTGGAGGTGGCTAGTGCTGGAGTGCTCATCTAATCCCCCGCATCACAGCTCCTCCAGAAGCATAAGCAGCTGAAGCTCCAGCCCCAGAAGAGCGAGCCAGTGCTACAGAAGCCCCAGCAGAAGCAGAGTGAGGGCCAGGGGGTGGGATGGTGGCCCTGTCCCTCTTGCAAGGACTGGCAGGAGATGGGTGAGGCTTTCTGTTCTTCCCCATGGTTGTGGGGTTTCTGGCTGGCAGGGAGGCTGGCAGGGAGTCTGGCAGGGAGTCTGGCAGGAACCAAGGCTGGCAGGAAGGCTGGCAGGCAGGCAAGCACCAAGGCTGGCAGGAAGGCATGCACCAAGGCTGGCAGGCAGGCATGAACCAAGGCTGGCAGGCAGGCAGGCAGGCAGACAGCAAGGCTGGCAGGGAGGCTGGCAGCAAGGCTTGAAGCAAGGCTTGCAGGCAGGCATGCAGGCAGGGCAGGCAGGGCTGTCAATCCATCCGGCAGCAGGTCTTTCCTCTGAATGGTGACCTGCTCCGAGCTGCTTCCCTTATATCCACAGGGCTTACGCAATGCATTCTCCCCGCATGCGCAATTAACGCTAGGCATCCGTTAGGCTTCCGCTCTGCATCCGCTTCATTTGCTGTGCATCCGCTGTGCATCTGCTTCATCCGTTCCGCATCTGCTTTGCTGAGGTCCCCCAGAAGCCTTGCGGAAGTGCCATCTGCTCTCATCCGCTTCCATCCGCTGGTCTTCTGTTCCGCATCCACTTTCCATCCGCTCTGCATCCTCCCCACGTCCGTTCCTTTCCATGTTATCCGCTCTGGTTATGCAAATTTTTGCCCCTTTTGAGAGCGGATAACAACGGATGGAACATTTTTCTCATCCGCTGTGTCCTTTTTACAAACGTTTTGCATCCGTTGGGCAGTGTTAAAGGCCTTTAGCTTGTGCTCTATAAGATCAATAAGTACCTAATATTCTTCCTTTGTTTTGAGATATTTATTTATTATTTATTTCATAATCACTCATGTATACAAACCAGAGGTGGTATTCAGTCAGTTCTGACCAGTTCTGGAGAACTAGTTGCAGAATTTTTGAGTTGTTTGGAGAACTGGCAAATCCCACCTCTGACTGGCCCCACCCCCATCTCTTCTCCACCTCTCATTGAGCCCCAGCTGATCGGCTGGGTCTTTTTTGGTTGCTCTGCACAGGAGAACAGAGCTGGAAAGCAAGTTAGTGGGGTGGGGATGGAATGGGGATTTTACAGTATCTTTCCCCTGCCACGCCCACCAAGCCATGCCCACCAAGCTGCCCATCACTGATACAAATCATTCTTTGGGTGACATTCAAAGTTACAACAGCACTGAAAAAAGTGACTTATGATCAGTACTCAGAACTATGCGTATCACAACATTCCCATGGTCATGTGATCAAAATACAGGTGCTTGATAACTGGCATCTGTTTACAACAATTGCAGCATCCTGAGTCCTGTTATTTTCAATCTTCCCAGCTGGTTTATGATAAGCAAAGACAACGGGGGAAGCCAGATTTGCTTAATGACAGCAGGGTTCACTTAACAGCAGGGATTCACTTAACAACCATGGCAATAAAGTTATAAAAACAGATGTCTCATTTAACAACTACCTTCATTAGCAATGGAAATTTTCTTTCCAATTGTGATTGTCAGTTGAGGGTCCTGTAGTTGCCCACAGTAATGTAATTGTAGATGGTTTACAATGAAAAGAATAACAAAAAACCTAACTGTTAAAAACTATTATTAAAAGAAGTTAGCAATATTATTACTAATAAGATAGTGGGAAAAAAAATCTCTATATTACAAAAAAATCCCATTGTAAAGATCTGCTTGTGTCAGGCGGAGCTCCATTCAAAATCCAGGAAAGAAATACTTAGACTCTTTAAATTAGAGAAAAGATATCTTTTATTGAAAGTGAAGTGGTAGCAACCAAAGAATTCTGAATCTGAGAAATTAGGCGCGCAATTCACATATACAAAGTGATGGAAGTGTTCCCACCCCCAATAGTTCAGATGAAACTTCCAATTAGAAGTTGTGAACATGATCATGTGGGCATCTTCATGTGATGATGAGGCCTCTGTCTGTTGACCTTGGCATACTTTGATAACGGGTTGCAGTTGCGCAGAGAAAAGAAAACTAAGCGAGAAATAGAAACCTAACTCTATTGTATGCTCCCCCCCATTTACACAACAGAAGAATGTAACACCTCCAGCTCACTTCCCAGACTTATCCCTACCTGACCTCCCCCCCCCGTTTCTTATGACAGCCGAGAGATGCAAAGCGATAGTAGAAGATCTTGAAGGCTGACATTCGGCCCTCCTAGAAAAAGGAAAACCATCAGTCCAAGAAGAGAGAGAGGAGAAAATATAAAGACAATTATTAATCATTAAACAATTACAAAAGAATACACTCCTAGGGCTTATCAGGATAGTTGGAACAAAATGCTTTGATCAACTTAGGGGCTTTAACGTCGGTTTTGTTAACCCATTTGGCTTGTGAAGAAGGGAAATGTTTCCAGGCTACAAGATACTGGAACCGACCCCTCCATTTGCGAGAGTCTAGAATTTCTTTAACTTCAAAATGTTGTTCGCCTTCAATCAGTATTGGTATGGGAGGGTCAGCCTGGATGGGTCTTAAATCAGAAGTATGTTCAGTTTTTAGCAAACTAACATGGAACACCGGATGAATTCGTCGAAGAGTTTTCGGTAAGTTTAGCTGGACCGTTACAGGATTTATAATCTGTTCAATCGTGACAAGACCAACATATTTAGGACCAAGCTTCTTAGACTTTTCAGTGGTTTGCAGGTATCTGGTGGACAGGAAAACTTTGTCGCCCACTTTATATTCTTTCTGTGGAGATCTTTTCTTGTCTGCAAACTTCTTATGAGCTTGATGAGCCTCATCTAATGCTTTGCGTGTCACTGGCCAGTTAAGTTGGAGTTGAGTTATCCATTCATCCAACGAATGGATGTTAGGCTTTTCATGAGGAAGTTCAGATATGGGTACAAAATCTTGTCCCGAAGCTACTTTAAATGGAGTAAATCCAGTACTGCTATGTACGGAGTTGTTATATGCCACTTCGGCAAATGGTAGTAAGTCAGACCAGTTTTCTTGTTGATAATTTATGTAACATCTAAGATACTGTTCTAATACTGCGTTAGTCCTTTCACAGGCCTCATTGGTTTGAGGGTGTTGGGCAGAGCTTAAGCCCTGGGCGGAGCCTATCAACTTCAGGAACTCTTTCCAAAAATTTGAGGTAAATTTGACCTCTCTGTCAGAGATTATGCATTCCGGAACGCCATGTAATATATAGATATGTGAAATAAACAGTTTAGCCAGCGTCTTAGCAGATGGAATCTTGGAACATGGTATGCAATGTACTTGTTTGGAAAACAAATCGGTTACTACCCAGATAACCATGTTTCCACTTCTTTTGGGTAATTCTACTATAAAGTCCATAGAGATTTCCTTCCAGGGGGCCGTTGTCTAGCTACATTTTGTAACAACCCTACTGGCTTACCAGGAGGTCTCTTTGCCAAAGCACAAGTTGGACGGGTAGCTACATAAGCTTCAATGTCCTTCTTTAAAGTAGGCCACCAGAATTGCCGCTTAACCAGGTGTAAGGTTTTCACAAATCCAAAGGACCAGCTGCTTTAGAATTATGAGATTGTTGTAGTATTTGGCCCCTCAGCACCTGTGGCAGATACAACTTGGTCCCCACCCAAGCCAAACCATCTCTAACTATGTATAGTCATTTGAATGAGCCAGTAACCACTCATCCAGTTTCAAAGCTTTTAAAGGTTAGGTCATTCGATAAATCCACTTCTTGTTTCTTCTTTTGGGCTCTGGTGATCACTGGGGCGGCTAGATGTTTGGTTGAGACAATTGGACTTATCACCTCCTGGCGCATACTATTATATTGGGGTAGTCTAGAGAGAGCATCAGCCATGAAGTTCTTCCCTCCTGGAATGTACTTCCGTGAGAAATTGAACCACTTGAAATACTGGGCCCAGCGAACTTGTTTAGGGGACAGCTTCCGAGGCATTTTTAAGGCTTCCAAATTTTTATGATCAGTCCATACCTCAAATGGATGTTTTGCTCCTTCCAGGAAATGTCTCCAGGTCAATAAGGCCCAACAAACTGCAAAAGCTTATTTTTTCCAGATGGCCCATCTTCTCTCGGTTTCAGACAGCTTACAGGAGGTATACGCACAAGGCTATAAGGTCCCTTTCTCGTTGATTTGAAGTAACACCGCTCCAACAGCCAGATCACTTGCATCGGCTTGAATCACGAAAGGAGCTTCCATATCTGGGTGCTTTAGCACTGGTTCTGCAGCAAACAGTCGTTTTAGCTTTTCAAAAGGTGCTTGGCACTCCATGGACCACTCCAACGGCTTGCCTGGCCTTGGCTTCACCTCCCCTTTTGTTTTTAAGAGATTTGTGATGGGCATTGCTATCTTAGCAAACGTCGGGATAAATTGCTGGTAAAAATTTGCAAATCCCAAGAAGCTTTGAAGTTGTTTTCTGGTATGTGGTGGAGCCCATTCCAATACGGCACGCACTTTCTCTGGATCCATTTCTATGCCTTCAGATGAAATGCGATATCCCAAATAGTCAATTTTCTCTTGATGGAATTCACACTTTGACAGTTTAGCATACAACTTAGCGGCACACAGTTTCTATAGAACTGACCACACCAGTTTCACATGTTCATCCAGAGTTTCCGTGTAGATAAGGATATCATCAAGATAAAACAGAACCCCCCTGTATAAATGTTCATGTAACACTTGATTGATCATCTGCATGAATACAGCTGGGACCCCTTGTAAACCAAAAGGAAGAACGTTGAATTGGAAGCAACCCATCAGGCAGTTAAAAGCGGTCTTCCACTCATCCTCTTCCTTAATTCGAATTCGGTAGTATGCTTCTCTTAAATCCAACTTCGTGAAAATCTTCCCCTTCGCTAGGTGGGCCAACATGTCCTTCATCAAAGGAAGGGGGTACACGTTTTCCACAGAAATAGCGTTCAAATTTCTGTAATCCACCACCAAGCATTTGGAACCATCTTTCTTTTCACAGAACAACACTGGGGCCGCTCCCCGGGGCCTAGCAGGTTGAATGAAACCACGTTCCAGATTCTTATCTATAAACAATCTTAGCTCCCCCAATTCCTGTGGTGTCATTGAGTACAACTTCGGTTTCGGGAGCTTCACCCCAGGCAAAATCTCAATAGCACAGTCTGTTGGCCGGTGAGGCGGAAGCTCATCCGAGGCCTTCTCACTGAACACTTCCTTTAAATCCCAATACACTTTGGGAATTTTCTTCTCCCCTTTCACGGGTTCAGTACCTGTGGAAGCTATTTCAATCGGAACCTGAAGTTTCGGCTGAGATCTGCCCTCTTTTCCCGGTCGCTGCTTGGTGCGTATGCGCAACAACCCCTTTCTCCAGTTTACCTGGGGGTTCCATTTCCAGAGCCAGGGCAATCCCAGTATTAATGGTTGCTCCATCCCAGGGACCACAATAAAATGCAGAGTCTCATCATGCTCTCCCATGATCATTTCTATAGGTTCTGTGATAAAACATGCAGGGCACCCTCCAGCCACTGATCCATCTAATTGGCAAAGGGAAATGGGCATCTTCAAAGGTTTTAGTTTTAAGCCCATTTTCTCCACTACTTCCATGTTGATTATACACCTTGTGCACCCAGAATCTAACAGGGCTAGCATTTCCCCTTCGACCTCTGAATTGGGTACCTTCAACTTCACCAGAATGGTCATAGGACCCACGCTTGGACTTACCAGGAAGTCATCTTCTGAATTGAAATAATCCTCCTCAGGGGTAACTGGTTTCTGATTCCTCTCCTGTGGGAGGAGCGACCTCTGCCGTCTCTTTTGACTTTAGTGCTGCTTCACGAGGCTTCGCTAGGGATTTTTCAGGTTTCTTCCCTTCTTTTGGCGCCCCCTTTGGTTCCAGCTTGACTTTGCAGTTCACAGCCCGGTGACCTTCCTTCCCGCATCGAAAGCAGGCCAAGGGATTGGGTCTTGCACCACTCCTCCCCTCTGAGGTTTGGGGACCTCTTGAGGATGTGGGGGGGAAGGCTTGCTTCACCCAGAACCTCCCCGCTGTCTGTTTTGGGCTAGATCAATTTCCACTTCTTCTGCCAGCAAGTACAACATCTGCAAGTCATTTGGGTCTCTTCTAGCAATGCATCTCTGGTACACATCTTCATTTAAACCATCTTTAAACGCTTCTATCAGGGCTTCCTGGGACCAGCCTCGGATATGACCAGTTAACAGTCTAAATTCTTGGGTGTAGTCAGCCACTGACCTCCACCCCTGATTTATGGTCTTCATCTTAATCCGGGCCTTGCGCTCTGCCAGTGGATCCTCAAACCTAGCCTGCAGCACAGTCATGAACAGGTTATAATTCATCAACTGGGGAGCATTATCATTATGCAAGGTCACCATCCACTCTGCAACTGTTCCCTCCAGAGCCCTGGTAACACACCTCACTTTGGCTGCTTCTGAAGGAAAATCCTCCCCGTATTCTTCCATATAGCTCCAAACCTGGACTAGGAAAAATCCCAATGTTTTGGGATTTCCCTCGTATTTTACTTCTAACGGAGGCAGTCTTGGAGCTCTACGCTTTCTAGGAATTACACCTCCCGCTGAGGGACCCGGGGCTGCTGCTCGCTCAGGTTGATTTATGGGAACCCCCAATAGTTCAGATGAAACTTCCAATTAGAAGTTGTGAATATGATCATGTGGGCATCTTCAGGTGATGATGAGGCCTCTGTCTGTTGACCTTGGCATACTTTGATAACGGGTTGCAGTTGCGCAGAGAAAAGAAAATTAAGTGAGAAATAGAAACCTAACTCTATTGTATGCTCCCCCCCCATTTACACAACAGAAGAATGTAACACCTCCAGCTCACTTCCCAGACTTATCCCTACCTCCCCTCCCCCCCGTTTCTTATGACAGCCGAGAGATGCAAAGCAATAGTAGAAGATCTTGAAGGCTAACAGCTTGCCTATTTGTACATCAAGTTAACCCAAATAGTACATTATACCATAGTACCTTTTGAATCAAACTACAAAACATTTCTAAATAATGCGTAAAAAATCTGAGATCTGTAACCATCTGGGGAACTGAAATTTCTATGATATTCAGACCAATTTTATTTGCAAAGTTGTGGCATCGCAGCTTCTTCATAATCACAAAATCAGGATTTTTGATATTTTCTGCTAGCTTCCCACAAGCAAAGTCAATGGGGAAGCCTGCAGGAAGTTAGAGATCATTCACTCATCCATCCGCTGCTTTTTCATCTACATGTGGTCTTTCTGTTTTTTCTGTTTAGGTAAGTAAATATTGACTAATTATATGATAACAGGACTATCTAGCACTGGGATAAAAAAAATCTTGCCAGCTTAAAATTTAATGTTTATCAGACTGCACTATCTCTCCAAGAATGGTATAATGGAATATAGAGTGGTCTAGTTGTTTGTAAAAACAATGCAGCCATCTCAGCAAATCACAATATCTTTGAGATCCCCAGGCCTGCTGATAGAGTCATGTTTTAAGGATTTTTGGAAAGATGTTAGGAATGAGACCAAGAGATGAATCTTGTTACAGGAAGGGATCAAAATAAAAGGTATCTTTTGATAATTGACTTGAATTCAGAAGGGAAAGGAGAAACTGATATTTTGAATATTTGTTACCAGGTCTGGCTGTGACATGAGTAATCGTGAGATGCAACGATTTCTGTGTCCTGTGAAGATGCTATTTAATTTATTATGTTTGGCTCTTTACTGCTACCATGGGGATAGGTTGCTTGCATAGTTTCTTCCTTAGATGAAAAATATCTTAGCTGATCTCTATATTGGGTATTTGGGGTGAGAGGCATGCATTTTTAGCAGGAAAATGTTTTGAGTCAACATTGTTGGCTGCTAACAACAATTTGTTTAGGGAAAGTTCAGAGTTACAACAGCACTGAAAAAAGTGACTTGTGAGCAGATCTTGGTATACACTTATGACACTTCATCCCCATTATTACCCGATCAACTTTCAGGCAAGCAGCATGAATTCATGACAATTGCAACATCTTTGGGTCTTGTGATCACCATTTGTGTCCTTTCCAGCTGGTTTCTGACAAGCAAAACCAATGAGGTAAGCCAGAATTGCTTGATGTGACTCACTTAATAACTAGCTTGCTTAATAACTAGCTTCCTTAACAAATTCTGGTCCCAGTTTTGGTCATAGATTAAGGATACCTGTAAGGACTTTCTATGCTGTCCTTCGATCATTCTGCTATGCAACCATTATTGAGTTATCACTTTTTTCCCCCCCACACTGAGAAATGTCACACATGCACACAAGTAATTCTTTCAGCAGAAACAGGGAAAATGCACACAGCAGATACAAGTGGTTCTCGAGTGACAACCACAATTGAGCCCAAAATTTGTGTTGCTAAGTGAAATCTTTTATTAAGCAAGCTTGCCCCATTTTGCGACTTTCCTTGCCACAGTTGTTGAGTTAATCATTGCATTAGTAATACGGTAACATGGTTGTTAAATGAATCTGGCTTTTTCCCTAATTAGAAGGTCACAAAAGTGGATTACATGACTCCAAGACACTGCAACTGTCATAAATATAAAGCACTTGCCAAGCACCCAAATTTTGATCACATGACCATGGGGATGCTGCAATGATTGTAAGTGTGAAAAATGGTCCTAAGTCACTTTTTTCAGAGCTGTTGTTACTTTGAATGGTCACTAAGTGAAGTGTTGTAAGTTGAGGACTACCTGTATTACCTCTCTGCAGTATATTATATTATTTATTTGGAAAATTGCTGCCTACTTGCTCACTGTATATTAATTATAGAGCAAAATTCCCCTCTCCAGCAACATCTATGTTCTAACAAATATGTTCCAGCCAGAGGTGGTATTCAGCAGGTTCTGACCAGTTCTGGAGAACAGGTAGCAGAAATTTTGAGTAGTTTAGAGAACTGGCAAATACCACCTCTGACTGGCCCAACCCTCATATATGTTCTGCTTCCCATTGAGTCCCAGATGATCAGTTGGGTCTCCTTTAGTTGCCCTGCACAGGAGAATGGAGCTGCAAAGCAGGTTAGTGGGGTGGGGAGGGAATAGGGATTTTGAAGTATCCTTCTCCTGCCACGCCCACCAAGCTGGTAGTAAAAAAATTTGAATCCCATCACTGGTTCCAACTAATGGAAAAGAGCTGATGTGGTTCCCATTTTCAAGAAAGGAGAAAAAACAGACCTAGGAAACTACAGACCAATCAGCCAAACATCAATACCCAGGAAGATACTGGAAAAGATAATAAAAAAACAGATTTGCCAACATCTAGAAACAAGTAAAGTAATAACTAGTAATCAGCACAGGTTTGTTAAAAACAGATCATGCCAAACCAATCTTATTTTATTCTTCAACATAATGACTAAATTAGTAGACCAGCAAAATACTGTGGACATAATATACTTAGATTTCAGCAAGGCATTCAACAAAGTAGACCATTTACTTTTTGGTAAGCTGGAAAAAAGTGGGATAAATGGATTCGTAACTGGCTGTACTCAAACTGTACTCAATGAGTAGTCCTTAATGGGTCGAAGTCTACATGGAGGGAAGTAAGCAGTAGGGTGCCACATTGACGACATAGATGAGGGAATAGAAGGGGAACTTACCAAATTTGCAGATGATACTAAGCTGGCAGGAAGAACTAACACCCAAGAAGATGAGCTCAAGATCCAGATGGATCTTGACAGACAAGAACACTGGGCCATATCTAACAAAATGAAATTCAATGTAGAGAAAAGTAAAGTCTTACACTTAGGCAAGAAAAACCAAAGGCACGCATATAGTCTGGGTGAAACCAGACTCAGTAGCAGTAACTGTGAGAGGGATCTTGGAGTCTCAGTGGACAACCAGATAAATAGGAGCCAGCAGTGTACAGCAGCCATCAAAAAAGCCAATGTAATCCTAAATTGTATTAACAGAGAAGTACTAATATCACTTTATCAGAGGTGATATTCAGCAAGTTCTGACCTGTTCTGGAGAACCGGTAGTGAAAATTTTGAGTAGTTTGGAGAACCAGCAAATACCACCTCTGACTGGAGATTTTACAGTCTCATTCCCCTGCCACGCCCACCAAGCCACGCCCACAGAACAGGTAGTAAATCCTACCACTGCACTTCATAAAGCCTTACTAAGACCACACCTAGAGTACTGCATTCAGTTTTGGTCACCACACATAAAAAATATGTTGAGACTGTAGAAAAAGTGCAGAGAAAAGCAACCAGGATCATTAGGGGACTAAAACATATGAAGAACGGTTACAGGAACTGGGCTTGGCTAATCTAGTGAAGAGAAGGATTAGGGGAGACATGATAGCAATGTTCCAGTATTTGAGGGGCTACCACAGAGAGGGGGGGGGGGTTTAAGCTATTTTCCAAGGCACCTGAAGGCCAGACAAGGAACAATGGATGAAAACTGAACAAGGAGAGATTTAATAAGGAGAAATTTTCTGACAGTGAAAACAATCAGCCAGTGGAACAATTTCCCCTAGGAAGTTGTGAGAGCACCATCACTTGAGACTTTCAAGAAGAGATTGGACTGCCATATGCCAGAAATGGTGTAAGGTCTCCTGCTTGGGCAGAGGGTTGGACTAGATGACCTACAAGGTCCCTGGCAACTCTGATTATCTATTAAATCTGTTTATCTGTTTAATCTGTTTAAAAACCTGGTTTATTGATTGTTCTACAAACTGCTTTGTTAATTATAATTATGGTTACATTAGGTTTTGGCCACATGATTTTATTTTAAGCTTAATTTTTCCTCTGCACTGAAAGTGATTTTTGGAGATAATGGCACCTGGGAAGCATAATATGAGCCTAGAGGGAACTCGTTAGATAGTCCACTAATTTATGATCATTTCACAAGCCATTAATTCTATTTACACTTCTGAGCTGCCACAATATTCTTCAGGTCTGGCTTTATTTTTCCAATGTCAATAACAGCTTCAATTCCCCCTCCCCTCAGACCATTAATACTAAATAAACAGATTGTCTTCCTTGCTTGTCATTTTATTGTTCCAGCAGAATTTCAGCCATTGGGGGGGAAAAGTTAAGGTTCAGCTATAAGGCCAAAGATCAGGATGGAAGGTATAAAATGGATTACCACACCAGGTACACCTGTTTTAGAGAAGCTGCTCCAAAGATGGAAGAACATTAGCCTTTAAAATAGAATAGAATAGAACAGAACAGAATAACAGAATTGCAAGGGACCTTGGAGATCTTCTAGTCCAATCCCTTGCCTAGGCAGGAAACCCTACACCACTTAAGATAAATGGTTATCCAACATCTTTTTAAAACTTCCAGTGTTGGTGTTCCATTTGGAAATAAGGTGCTCGAGACCGGGTTCCAACAAACAGCTCTTTATTAAAACAGTATAGTGACTTGTAACGGAACATTTATCCAAGCCGCGGCAGTTCTTCTTATAGCAGCTTGCTCGCAGCTTGTGGCCAATGACAGTTGTTCAAATGTTCCCGCCATGAGGCGGGCCAATTGGAATGGCTCTTAACTGACCAATCTGAGAACGGCCTATTCGGCCAATCAGTTTAAGATATTTGGAGTCTACCAACTTCTATACACAACACCCTTCCCCCTTTGGTTTCGTCCAACGTGCATAACGTAGTCACATAGGTAGGTAAGGCTTTTGTGGGTCCTAGTTGACCTGCGCAACTCAGTCTCAGCGTGGTTCTCAAACGGTTCAGACAGGATTGCTTTCTCTCCGTGTCTTCTCCATGGAACCTCCTGGAAGGGTGAGTCAGCCTTGCCGCTCCCTCCTGAGTTTCTCGGGCTGATTGAGGTGGCCTGGCTGTCTCCTTCCAGGAAGATCTTGCCTCACTCTCCTGCTCCCGGACTTCTTTCTGGAGGTTGTCTATGGGTAAGCGCTCTTTTTGTTTCATTTGAGATTCTAGTTCGGGTTTGTGTAGTGATTGTTGTCGTGTTATTGGAGGTTCGTCTCTCCCTTTTTTATTATTTTGTGTCCCCCCCCCCTCGGTTCTTTTTGGCTCGTTTATTGGTGTCTGCAGAGGTGGTATAGTGTTGCGCTCAAATGTTCGAGAGCGAAGCTGGTTGATGTGCCACTTCCATGTTCTGCTGTCGTCTAGTGCAAATCGGTATGACCGGGCCCCTGTGATTTGGGTAACTGTGGCTGGAGGCCAAAATGGGTCCCCGGTACGGTTCTTAGCATAGACTAAATCGCCGATATCAAAGGAGCAGTATTTACTGGAAGAGTCAGGGGGTTTGTCACACATATAGGTGGGATGCAATCTATCAAAAATGTAGGAACACATTTTTCTACCCATGAGGAGTTCTGCTGGGCTTTTGTTAGTGGTTGTACTAGGAGTGATATGTTGAATAGTTAATAGTTTGTTAAGTTTATTTTGGACATCCCCCCTGTCCATTTTTTCTAGGGCCTCCTTAGTATAACGAACCATGCATTTGGTCCGTCCATTAGAAGCCGGATGAGCCAGCGCGGTCAGGGTATGTCGGATGCCCTGTGCAGCCAAGTATTTTTCGAAAGCTAAAGCGGTAAACTGGGGGCCCATTGTCCGAGACTACTAGTTCTGGTAGTCCATGTGTGGCAAAAAGTTTGTTTAACTGTTTTATGACTGCTTCCGTAGTAGTGGACGCCATAAGGATAACCTCAAACCAGTTTGAGTAGGCGTCAACGATTATAAAATAGTTGTTCCCTTTCGTTGTCATATGCAGTCTCGACCAGGGCCTCTGGGAGTTTCCCATTCCATGACTGGTGCCAGTGGGGGGGTAGGCCTTGATTTTTGGCAGTCATGGCATGTTACCACCCATCGTTCAATGTCTTTGTCCAGCCCTGGCCACCAGACGTAATTCCTGGCCAGGGCTTTCATTTTTACTATACCCGGGTGTCCCTCGTGCAACATGCACAACACTTCTTCCTGTAACTTTTTGGGGATTACCACCCTGTCCCCCCACAGTATACAGCCTTTTTCAATAGACAGTTCAGTCTGTCGGTTGTGAAAAGGTTTAAAAGTCTCACCTCTATTCTCATCCGGCCAGCCCCTACTTACCCAATGCAGGATTCGAGCTGTCAGTGGGTCTTTCGCGGCAGCTTTAGTGACGTTTGCTGCGGTTAGTGGTAGATTCGGCCATGACTCAATTTAGAGAATGGAGACGGTGGGAGCTTGGTCGCCTTTTTTCAGATTTTGACAGTGTTTTGGAATAGAAGGTGATTGGTGCCTCTCTGCCGTCTGGTAGCTTGTGACCCAGGATGGCGCCGATTCCAAAAGGCAATGCATCACAGGTGACCATCAATGGCAAAGTGTTGCTGTACTGAATGAAAACCGTGTTAGAAGTTACTAAGTCCTTAATATTGTGGAATGCTGCTTGTTCCCGGTGGCCCCATTCCAGACAGGTTTTTTTAATCTAACAGTCAATGTAAAGGTTCTGCTATGGTGGCTTTTTTGGGCAGGAAGACATTGTAGAAATTAATGAGACCTAAGAAAGCTTGTAAATCAGTTTTGTTCTTAGGTCTGGGTGCATCTTTATTGCCTTTATTTTCTTTTCAGTGGGGTGTATCCCTTGGTCATCTATCTGGTAGCCTAAAAATTCGACCTGGTCGGTGGCTAGTTTACATTTTTCTCTCTTGACTTTAAGTCCTGCTTCTCTGAATCTTCGCAAAACTTCTTTTAGTCTATTTTCTAATTGTTGTGCATTTTTTGCTGATACTAATACATCATCAAAATAGGGGGCGACTCCTTTGATTCCATTTAGAAGGCACTCCATGAGACTTTGGAAGATGCCCGGGGCAACGCTAACGCCAAATTGAAATCGGTTGCACTTCAATGCCCCTCTGTGCGTGACTATAGTCTATGCCTCTGCAGTCTTGGGGTCAACTGGTAGCTGTTGATACACTTGTGCAAAATTTTTCCTCCCCCTAATGAGTGCAATAGGTGTTGCACTACTGGTACTGGGTCCACGCTTTGTTGGAGTACACGATTTAGGGTTGCCTTTTAGTCTCCACAGATGCGCACTGACCCATCTGGTTTGACAGGAGTCACGATGGGTGTTTCCCACCTGGCATGGTCGATTGGCTCTAACACGCCTTGTGCGATGAGTTTGTTAAGCTGCTCATCTATTTTTGGCTTTAAGGCAAAGGGAACACGTCTGGCTTTGAGCCTGATGGGAGCTACCTTTGGGTCTATGCTGAATGATATTGGGGTCCCTTGTACTTGCCTAGTGTCCCGTCGATTACATCCTGGAACTCTTCCAGCAGGCTCTCTTCCCAGTTGGCTGCAACAATGCTGTTGATCCCAGTCACTCCGATTCCCAGAGGTGTGAACCATTCGATTCCCAGCCGGCTAGGGCAATCACGGTCGACGATTGTCAGAGGCAGCACTTCAGCGTGGTTTTTAAATTCTACTAGAAAATGTCCAAGGCCCATTACTGGGATTCGGTTTCCCTGGTAGTCTTTTAATATCAATTTTTGCTGTTCCAGTTCTCTTTGCTTGATGTCTGGTATCAGGTTTTTGATAATGTTCCAAGATACCATTGACAGGTATGATCCGGAGTCTACTTCCATGTCACATGGCTTTCTTTCGATTTTCATATTTATCTGGACCTTTTTTGCATTTGCTGCCCTGGCATTTCCGATGGTTATTGTTTGGTGTGTTTCTTCTCTGTTGTTCGTTCTCTGGTTTCTGCTCTCTTGGCTCCATTTACTTTCGGCTTGTCTCTCTTCATTTCTGGGGGGGGGGGGGGGGGTGCCACCGCGTCTTTTTGGACTATAGCTCTTTTTTTCTGGCAGACCCTTGCAATGTGCCCCCGTTTTTCACAACATCTGCAAATGGCATCTAGGAACCTGCATTCTGAACATGGGTGATTTCCTCCGCATCCAGCACACTGGAATTCTCACCTGCTTCTTCCTTTTTCCCACCATTTTCTTTCCGACTGAATCCTATGTATGTCTTCATTGTTATCATCATTGTTGCTCGGGGAGTCGAGATATTCATGGTGAGTGGTCGCTGTGGGCTGTTTCTTGCTTCCTTCTGCCCTCTTTTCTCTGGGTTGATTTGGCGGATCTGGAATGGAGTTCATCTGGTGCATAGTGGCTGCGGATTTCTTGGCTTCTTTAGTGGCAGTGGATTCTTCAATGGCCTCGGTCACTGTGATATTCGGAATGTTTAGCAGCTTGCTTTGGAGTGTAGCATCCTTCAATCCGAGGACCACGCAGTCTCTCATGGCCTCGTCCATGTTCTGGAACTTGCAAGCTCCTCCGATGTGTCTTAGGGCTGCTATGAAATCCCCGATGCTCTCGTCTTCTTGTTGATCTCGTTTATAAAATTTGTGCCTTTTGATCAGGTTGGAAACCACAGGTGCATAATGGGCTCATAGCATTCTGTTCAGTTCAGGCCATGCCATCTGCTTAACGTCTCTCGGTTTAGCTAGCGCCTTGGCCATTTTGAAAATGGCTGGCCCACAGTGCATGAGGAATACAGCTCTCTTCCTCTGGTCAGTTATCTCCTGTAGCTTGTTGCTTTCTAAGAAAGCGGTCAATGTATGACTCCCAATCTTCTTTGGCTGGGTTGAATGGTGCGGGCAGCGCATTGTTACCAGCCATCTCAGTTGCTCGGTTCTGGTTGCCGCGTGCTTCGGTCTCACTCTTCTAGGATGATCCCACATTTGTCGCCAGTGTTCCATTTGGGAATAAGGTGCACGAGACCAGGTTCCAACAAACAGCTCTTTATTAAAACAGTATAGTGACTTGTAATTGAACATTTACCCAAGCCATGGCAGCCCTTCTTATAGCGGCTTGCTCGCGGCTTGTGGCGAATGAAAGTTGTTTAAGTGTTCCCGCCGTCAGGCGGGCCAATTGGAATGGCGCTTAACTGACCAATCCGAGAACGGCCTATTGGCCCAATCAGTTTAAGATATTTGGAGTCTACCAAGTTCTTTACACAACAGTTGGAGCATTCACGACTTCTGGAAACAAGTTATTCTACTGAATAATTGTTCTATCAGGAAATATCTCCGTGGTGGTTCTAGGTTGCTTCTCTCATTGATTAGTTTCCACCCATTGCTTCTTGTCCTGCCCTCAGGTGCTTTGGAGACTAGTTGAGGCAGGTCAGAAAAAAATACACCAAAAGAAATATTGGAATTCCATTTAATTGAGAATAGAGTATAATACAGGGAATCTTTGACTACCATTTGAAGTTAAAACAAACCTACCAGGGAGCAACCTATGCCTGGATTCAAAATTCCAACAGTGCCACTCCCTCCCCCGATCACATGATTTCATTTCAGATCTTGGCAACCCACTGGCATTTGCAGCATCCTGCAGTCACATGACTGCATTTTATACTGGTTTTGCAAAAATCCAGCATTTACTTCCAATTTTAGGCAAAACCACACCCATACTAAACCTTTGTTTCACTTTGGACCACAGCATTCATTTCACGGTAGCAATTGCTTCACAATGCTTCAGAAAAGGTTGTGAAATTTCATGACCATGATGGGAAGGCTGCATTATGGTTGCAAAATCATGAATTTCCTATTTCCTACTCTTTCCCACTTATACTTCACAGGCTCAAAGTGAACTCAAGAAAGAACTTGAGTTTCTTTCTCAGTTTCCTCTTTTTCCAGACTAAGCTCATTGTGTGTTTTCCCCAAGGTCACCTCTGTCCTCTTCTATAAAGATGCTAGAACAGATTCCATTTCCCGTCTCATCCACCACCTCTATCAACAAAGCGAGTGAACTCAGAAGTTATCAACATTTCAAGCAGCCCTTCAGATTAGATTTCAAATAGATTGCAAATTGCTAAACACAGACTAATCATACACAACATCTCAATAAAACATAGAAAAACATGACCCAGCACAACAGGAGCAGTTTAAAACCCTGTTGGCTTCCATAGAAATAATTCATGTTATTTATTGTGTTCCTAAGTGGCTGTTATGCAGAGTTTTCTTTCAGTATAGAAGTTTTGATACAAGAAACAGTAGAAATTGCAGGAGTTGGGAGCAGCATAGGGGAATTGCAGCTGGGTTGGTTTAATTTATTCTTATTGAGAAAAATATATCATCTTTCTGTCATTTTTTGCACTGGCCTTAATTTGTGGTATGATTCACATTTTTCCTGCTGTTGCCTCTGCTGTGGCTTAATGTTTATGCATCAGGCCCCATTTCTATAAATTGAATTCAACGGTTGCAAAGAAACCCAGGGATGCTCGGAATCAATTTTTGAAACCCAGAAACCTGCACAGGCCTCATCTATCCTTTGCTGTGATTATTTGAAATATTATTCCAGGTTATTAAGTTTGATTAAAGGCTTTTACAATCAGCCTGCTCAAGAGGGGGAATTTAAGTGCTAGACATCATTTTTCCTCCAAAGTGTTCCCAAGTTTATCTGTTTCTCCTGTAGAGATTCGGTGACTTAACCACCTTTGTAAAACATACCAATTTTATCCATTCATTTAGAGCTTTTAGATCAGCCTGAATTATTAAGCCTGCTGGGGTGATATAATTACTGGCAATTTTACTCATTTACTTACAAATGCAAAGTCTGGCATTTGTATCTTTGTATCTTGTGAAGATCAAAGCTTCTGCTGCACTTAATGTGTTATTTCCAGTCAATGCAATCCTGGGGAATCTATTCAGTAAGTAATTGGGCAGCCTAATTGCAAGGATAATGCTTAGAGAAAGATGCTGGACATCCATGTTTCATGTGAAGGGAAGAGAGGCACTACACAAAGCGGCACTCTGCAAAGGGTGAAGCTCCCAGGGAAATGTTTGTGAAACTTTGCATTGGAAGAGTCATTCTGCAGCTGAGCTAAATGTTTGTAAGATTCCATTTGTTTGTAAAGTTTGTAAAACTTTCATTTGTACTTTTTCCCTGGGAATGAAGAGAGCTATCCTAAACTACATGGGAAAAATATCCATCTGGTTTAGGACCAAACCGGGAGAAAGACACTGGAAACAGGGAGTGATTGGAAAGATGATTTAATGATGAAGCAGAACCACCAATCATATGGTTCTGGTGCAGCTGATTGCATGGAGTTGAGAGTGGGTGAAGTTTATACCTTCTCTTGGGATTTGCACTTGAGCATTCTGTTCCTGTGCAAGAACATGTATTCTATTAGCTGTTGTCAGATTCCCATGGGGCCATGTAGGGGTTATGTAGCAGTTGTAGCTGGCTCTATAGGCAAAGTACAAATCCTAGGTCTTTGTCTGAGCTAAGTTTGGTTGAAGTTTCTGAGGCTGATGCAATGAAGGGGCTTGTGTTCTGAAAGGGTGTTGGACAATTCCTATTGTAGCTTAAAGGCTTTGATCCTTTGTTGGATCTTGGGTGATGGGCTGTTTCTAATCCTATAATTCTGTCTTTGTTTCAGAATATCCTGCTTTGAATGGATTACCCAATCTGCATTTCTAAAAAATTGCCTCGTTATCTGCTGGGGCTATTAAAAAAAACTTGGAGACTATTTTATATCTCTAAAAATACATTTCTCCATTTTTCCCTTTGGAAAATATAATATTCTGCCTTTTTAAATATTCCTCAAAATATTTCATTCTTCTAGAAGAGAGATGGCTTCCCACAACTAGTAGCAGCTTTTGTCTCAGAAAGAAAGAGGTTTTAAGTTGTTTGGAGAAATATCTTTGGAATCACCGTAGCAGTAACCATCAAGGAGTCTCTTTTTCTTAAAGGATTTGCAGTAAAGATTTCTTCTCAATTCAGAAGTCCTCATGCAGTTAGTGACATGGTTGTAAAGTGAACCTGGCTTCCCCATTGACTTTGCTTGCCAAGAAGCTCATTAAAAAGTATCACGTGTCCCTGGGACATTGCAACTGTCAAAAATATGAGTCAGTTGCCAAGTGTCCGAATTTTGATCACGTGACCATCAAGATGCTACAGTCTTAAGTGTGAACAACAGTTATAAGTCATTTTTTTCAGCTTCGCTGTAACTTCAAATGCTCACTAAATGAATTAGTAACTGTAGTTACTAATGTTGGAGAAAGACCCTAAGAATAAATGTGAAACTATGCCCTTCCTTCTCTGCCATTGGGTAAGTCAGATTTTTTGATACTCAAACACTTTGGCCACCTGAAGAGAAGGAAGGACTCACTGGAGAAGAGCCTAATGCTGGGAACGATGAAGGGCAAAAGAAGAAAAAGGGGATGTTGGAGAATGTAGTGGCTGGATGGAGCCACAGAAGCAGTCCTTAAATGGACTCCAAAATATGGTAGAGGACAGGAAGGCCTGGAGGAATGTTGTCCATGGGGTTGCCATGGGTTGGACACAACTTTGCAACTAACAACAAGATTTGGGTCTGTTTCTCTATTTTCAAAACGAATAGTCTTGATCAGATATTGACAGCTAAATATCATTCCTAGACAAAAGATCATGAATACAAGTAAGATTATGCACAGAACTCAACTTCACACAAGGCATTTTGAATACAGATGGTCCTTGGGCTATGACTCACTAATTCATTCATCAAACATTCAGACTTGTGAGGGCACTGAACCAGGGGGACTTATGATGGGTCCTTGGATTTGTAGCCATTACAGCATCCCCACAATCACCTGATCATGATTTGGTTGCTTGGTGCCTGTTTCATGATTACAAACCACAGTCCCATAATAATAATCATTTCTGACATTCCTTACTGGTTTCCCAAAAGCAGAGTCAATGGGAGCTGAAGCCCACACATCTTAATCTTGCCCAGTTTGAAAACCATTGACATAGGGCAATTCTCTTTCTATGCTCAGTGAACCCAAAAAAACCTGCTGATTGGCCTGGAGCCAAAGGAATAAACCGTTTGAATACAAGGAAATCTGTTCAAAATATTTGATTTGCATCTTTATCCATGACGGAGATTTCATGACATGTAAGATGGGAAGCTCTTCCTCTTTCTATACCATTATAACCCATTATAATCTTCTGGTCTCCTGCATTCGGCATATGAGCTCTCTTTCTTCCCTTCCCTTCTCCACTTCTTTAAATAAGAAAGCACTAAACTCAGGCAGTTTCATCCCTCCCACTCTACATCCCATTTTCATTCCAATTCCCTAGGCTAGTTTATAATTCATGCAGACTATTAATTTTGTGTTGTATCATGCTTGGCTTATCTCCTTTCAAACAACTCATTTGCAGGAGTTGCATTCAAAGGTGGCAATTAAAGTTTCTGATGTGGGCTCTAATTTAAGAAGGTTTAGAGCCAAATTCAGCAGAACAGACAGAGACATTTTTTAAGATTCACACTTGTTCCAGGCCAGGGTAAAATTATTTTCCTCTTAATTCATTGATCAATTCTGGCAGTGAATGATTGAATGGCTACAAACCTGCCAAATAGAAATTAAGACCCCAGATTGCTATTCTGAGTATACCTTTTGTGATTAGATCTCACTGTTACTGAGTGGGTGGCAGCCCATAACTATCTTGTTTGGGTTCTGAAACTAGGTAGCACATACTATGGGTGGTATTTGTTTGGAGTAGGGGTGTCCACAACATATAGCCAAAACAATCAAGATGGCAGTTGTGATAGTACAATTGAAGCATTGCCTGCTTTTACAGTGTGATCCTGCAAAGTGGAAGGCAGCGAGGAAGCATTTTGCGGCTGTTGTTAAGAAAGTTATGACAGGTTGATCATATACCAAGATTTTCCTCTTTGTAGCTTATTTCTGACGACTCTTTAATAAACTGTATTTCCGGCTTCACTGCTAGGTGTCTTACTGAATGCGGTGGGATATCAATGAGTAAATTAATTAATGTTTGCTGCTGAGGTAAGGAACAAGATTCCACATACCAAGATAATCTCCACCAGTGTGGGATTCAAGTTTGTTTACTACCAGTTCTCTGGGTGTGGCTTGGTGGGCCCGACAGGAGAAAGATACTGTAAAATCCCCATTCCCTCCCCACTCCTGAGGGAAGATTACTGTAAAATCCCATTCCCTCCCCACCCCACTAACCTGCTTTCCAGCTCTGTTCTCCTGTGTAGGGCAGCCAAAGAAGACCCAGCCTATCAGCTGGGACTCAATGGGAGGCAGAAAATAGATGGAGGTGGGGCCAGTCAGAGGTGGGATTTGCCAGATCTGCAAACTACTCAAAATCTCGGTTATCGGTTCTCCAGAACCGGTTAGAACCTACTGAAAATCACCTCTGCATTGAATATGCCCAATCTAGTGAGTTCTATCACAGACGACTTTCTGAGGCTCCAAATCTGAGAAGATGCCATCTATGCAGTCTCCATGCCCAAAACTTCAGTGAGGGCACCTTCCTCTGGAATCGTTTGCTCCCAGACATTCAGATTACCACATAGTCCTCAAGTTACAATTGTTCTCTTAGTGACCTTTCAAAGTTATAATGGATGCTGAAATAGAAGCTACTTATGCTCTGCATCCAAAATTCCAATGTCTGCCCCTCCCCTCACAGTAATGTGACCACATTTTGAGCACTTGGCAATTGATCCACCTTTATGACAGTGTGTGCATGACCACAATTTACAGCAATGTTGCCAGAAACCGGTGTTTGCTTCCAGCCAAATCTGCCCCATAACAAATAATGGGTTTGCTTAATGACTATGGCGTTTTTCTTAATAACTGCTGCAAAACCCGCCAACCTACTTTATGACTATCTCATGACTTATGACTGAAATTGTCAGCTTAATTATGGTAAGCCAAGAACTACCTGAGTGCACTCCCTTATCACATTTTCAAATTGCTGAGAAAACATGGCTCTCCAAGAGAAGCCTCCAAGGGCACCTAAAGATTTTGTTGCCTGATAGAAGAGACCTCTTGATTGTTATGATTATTCTATTGATTTTCTGTGTTTGGATTTTATGTTGCTAATTGGGAACCACTTGGAGGTTATATAAAATGTGTTGTGGTACATTATGCTATATTGCAATAATTCCCCCCCCCCCCCCAATGCTCCCTTGGAAGTTTTCCCACTTCCAAAAAGAACAGCAAGGCTCAAACCCACCAAGAAAATTCCAGCAAAAATATGTGTTTCTGACACTTTGTTCTCAGTTGTTTGTTCCTTCCCTTCTCTCTCTTCTCTGAGTTCTCCATTGTGACAGTTGTTGAAAAGGCTATATTTGCACATGTACAGGGACTTAGCATCTTTTGTTTTTCTAGATTTATTTGTCAACATAGTTGAAATGTAGGAGTAACTATGTAAAATATGCATTTTATTGGAGCATTGTGGGGCTGAAAACTGGAGCAACTCTTCATCATTCTTCTAAAACTGACATTCATCTGCTTTTTCAAATGTGTGCACTAGTTCTGATCATTTAGAAACAAAATAAGTTACTAGAAATGAGATCAAAATGAGAGAATACTTCTAAGACAGGAGTTTTTAATCATTTTATGCCAGGAACCCTTTTGAGAATGTGGTGAAACCTACAGACTAATAAATTATTTGGGGGCTTATATTCATACCTAACACTCTTAGCTTATTTGCAAATGTATACTAAATTTCTACTATGTGACTTTTTTCCATTCCATTTAAATCCAGCTTTCATTGAAAATCTGAATCCCAGATCATTTTATTTTGCAGAAATAATCAAAATTGTAATTTCTTGCTGCCCAAAAATTGTGGGACAGATAATCCTGGGCTTGAAGTTCATCCTTATTTGTGTCAGAAGCATCTACTGAAAAAAGTGAATTACAACTGGTTCTTATACTTATGATTGTTTCAGCATCCCCATGGTCATGTGATCAAAATTTGGCACTTGAAACCAACATGAACTGTATTTACAATGGATGCAGTGTCTCGAGCCATGTGATTACCATGTGTTATCTTCCAATTGGCTTTGACAAACAAAAATCACAACTGGATTCATTTAACAACCACAAAGATTTACTTACTATGGCAAAAAAATGGCCATAAAATTGGGCATGACTCAGTCAACAATTGCCTTACTCAGCAATGGAAGTTCTGGCCCATTTATGATCATAAATGGAGAACTACATATATTTTGAAATGAGTGGAAGCTGTTCACATCCAGATAGCCTCATCTCATAAAATAAAAATAAAGATTTATTTATTTTTTGGTTGCAAAATCTGTGGTGTTCATCCTTGTTATCCGTGTTACTCAGCCTGATGAAATTGGACTCCTTAAAAATGCTAACTCTTTATCAGGCTCAAAATGATTTCTAATAAAGGAGTCAGAATTCAGAATTCAAGTTCTGTCCATCTGCCTGCAACTCCACATGATTAGCTTTGAGAGACCGGTTTGTCAAATATATTAGTAATATATTACAAAAGAAGTAAATATTACTACTTATTTTCCTTGGCAGCCAACATTTCCTTTTGATTACTGCAAATTTATTTCATATTCCTTATAAATTGAACACTCGTCAATCTGCCTCAACAAAGGTGTGTCTTTTGGAATAATGACACTGAAAATGGCACCACATTATATGCTACTTGTATGGTGGGTGTTATAAGCTGCCTAGTTATTAGTGGGCCAAGGGAAAGGCTGAATACATTTCACATCTGAGAATAAAACTTGCAAGAGAAAAATATAAATAGCTCATGACTTATGACCAGAGGTGGTATTCAACAAGTTCTGATCAGTTCAGGAGAACTAGTAATGGAAATTTTGAATAGTTCGGGGAACTGGAAAATACCACCTCTGACTGGCCCCACCCCATCTATTCTCTGCCTCCCAAGTCCCAGATGATTGGCTGGGTCTTCTTCGGTTGCCCTGCATAGGAGAACAGAGCTGGAAAGCAGGTTAGTGGGGTGGGGAGGGAATGGGGTTTTGCAATAACCTTCCCCCAGAAGTGGGGAGGGTATGGAGATTTTGCAGTAACCTTCCCCTGTCATGCCCACCAAGCCACACCTAGCAAGCCACATACCATGCCCACCAAACCATGCCCACACAACTGGTATTAAAAAAATTTGAATCCCACCACAGCTTATGATCATAATGGAGTCTGTTCATTATGGCTGTAAATAATATGGTTATAAAGTGGACCATCATGTGACAAAAATTTTTGGTGGCAGTCTGTCAGGCGGAGCTCCATTCAAAATCCAGGAAAGAAATACTTAAGACTCTTTAGTTTAGAGAAAAGATATCTTTTACTGAAAGTGAAGTGGTAGCAACCAAAGAATTCTGAATCTGAGAAATTAGGCGTGCAATTCACATATAGAAAGTGATGGAAATGTTCCCACCCCCAATAGTTCAGATGAAACCTCCAATTAGAAATTGTGAATATGATCATGTAGGCATCTTCAGGTGGTGATGAGGCCTCTGTCCGTTGACCTTGGCATATTTTGATAACGGGTTGCAGTTTCACAGAGAAAAGAAAGCTAAGCGAGAAATAGAAACCTAACTCTATTTTATGCTCTCCCCCTCATTTACAACACAGAAGAATGTAACACCTCCAGCTCAATTCCCAGACTTATCCCTACTTCCCCTTCCCCCCCGTTGCTTATGGCAGCTGAAAGTTGCAAAGCGATAGTAGAAGATCTTGAAGGCTGACATTCGGCCCTCCTAGAAAAAGGAAAACCATCAGTCCTAAAAGAGAGAGAAGAGAAAATATAAAGACAATTATTAATCATTAAGCAATCACAAAAGAATACAATCCTAAGGCTTATCAGGATACTTGGGGCTTTAACGTCGGTTTCATTTACCCATTCGGCTTCTGAAGAAGGGAAATGTTTCCAGGCTACAAGATACTGGAGTCGACCCCTCCATTTGCGAGAGTCCAGAATTTCTTTAACTTCAAAATGTTGTTCGCCTTCAATCAGTATTGGTATAGGAGGGTCAGCCTGGATGGGTCTTAGGTCAGAAGTACCCCAAGCAATCATCGTTTCTTTAACTTGTTCTTCTTCTAGTTTAATTTCTAATAAATATCCATACAGTTTTTAATCACCTTTTCATCAGTACCTGTCAAAATCTTGTCTAAATCAGTCAATTTATTATAGAAATCTTCTGTTTTAAAATCTTTTTCATACCTTGGATGTATTTGCGCATAAGAAAACCAATTCATCTTTATACCTTGTTCCTCTAGTTTTTGAATAGATTTAAGTTCACCCTTTTCATTCAAAATTTCCCCATATCTAACTGTTTGTTCCTTCTTATATATTATAGGATAAGAAAATGCTTCAATAGTTGCTAACCAGACTGGAATTTTCAAATAACATCGTCTTTTAATCTTCTCCCAATTTAACCACAGAGACTCCTGTATATGATGTCTTCTAAAATAACCCTGTATTTTAGTTCCCTTATACCATAAAAAGGCATGCCACCCCAACAACAAATCATGTCCTTCTAATGCCAACAATTTAGTATTTCTTAATGTTATCCATTCCTTAGCCCATGTCAGGTTTGTAGCTTGGTAATACAACTCCCAATTAGGCAGACCAAATCCTCCTCTAATTTTAGCATCTTGTAAAAGTTTTAACTTTATTCTCGCTTTCTTACTTGCCATATATATTTCAACACAATTTTGTTTAAATCTTCAAAGTAGTCCTTTCCAGGCCTAATTGGTATTGTTTGAAACAAATATAAAATTCTGGGTAAAATATTCATTTTGATTGTTGAAATTCTCCCTTTTAGTGACAATTGTAGGTTCTCCCATTTCATCAAATCTAGTGCTATCTGTTGTTTAAGTTTAGTGTAGTTGTTCTCTTTTAGTGTACTACATCTTGCTCTCAGATGTATCCCCAAATACTTAACCTTGTTCGTGACTTGAATTTTCAATACATCTGCCAATTCTTCTTTTTGTCTTTGTAGCATATTCTTTGTCAAAATCTTAGTCTTATCTTTGTTTATTTTCAAGCCGGTCACTTTGCCATTTGCCTCTATCTTTTCCAATAGTTTTGGTGCTGTTTCTAGAGGGTCTTCTAAAATAAAGGCCAAATCATCCACAAAAGCTGGCAGTTTAAATTCTTCCTTTTTAATTTTCATTCTTTTTATACTCTTTTCATCTCTAATGTTTCTATTCAACACTTCCAAAGTTAGTATAAATAGCAAAGGTGATCATGGGCAACCTTGTCTTGTACCTTTTCTTATATTGATAGAGTCTGTTAATTCTCCCTCTATCATTACCTTTGCCATTTGCTTATAATATATGGCTTGTATTGCTTGAATAAATTTTCTAGCGAAGCCCATCTGTTCCAGTAATAATAACATGAATCTCCAGTTCACTTATCAAATGCCTTTTGTGCATCTAAAAATATCAAAGCCATTTGTTTTTCAGGGTGTGCCTCATAATATTCCAAAGTGTCCAATATTACTCTCATGTTATCTTTAATTTGTCTCTTTGGCAGAAATCCATTTTGGTCAGGATGAATAAAATTATTTAAATATTTTTAGTCTCTCTGCCAATATTGACACAAAAATTTTATAATCTGCATTTAATAAAGAAATAGGTCTATAATTCTTAATTTGTAATGGATCACTCTCTTCTTTTGGAATAAGTATAATATAGGCTTCTGACCATGTTTTAGGTATCTTCTTTAACATAACTTCATTCATGACTTCTAGCAATGGAAGGTTCAACGATTCTTGTAATGTTTTATAGAATTCTGCTGGAAGTCCATCTGGGCCTGGCACCTTTCCATTGTTTTGTTTCTTGAGTGCTTCAGTTAACTCCATCATGGTTATATTGCTTTCTAACATTTTTTCAATCTCTTTAGGTATCTTAGGTAGATTAGCATTCTGTAAATACTGTTTAACTCTTTCCTCATCAATATTCTCTTGCTCATATAGTTTCCCATAAAAGTCTCGAATGATTTCCTTCTTCTCTTTATTGCCGTGGCAAACTTGACCTTGATCATCTCTTAACTGCGGTATTTTCCTTGATTCTTTTTCCTTTCTCAGTTTGTATGCTAACCATCTACCGGGTTTGTTTGTAATCCTCAAAATAATTCTGTTTAGCATTTCTAATTTTCTGTGCTAATTCTTCTTTCTCTATTAAACTCATTTTATGTTTAATTGTATCTAGTTTTAGCTTAATTTTTTTTTTCTGTGTCGTTTTCTGTAGTTCTTTTTCAAGTCTTTTATACTCATCTTCTAAAGCTTCCGTGGCTTGCCTTTTCCTGATATTCCTTTTCCTTGTGTAGTCTATTATTAAGCCTCTAGCATATGCCTTCATTGTGTCCCATACATTCTGGATTGAAATGTCTTCTTTTTTATTTTCTCTAAAGAAAAAAGCCAATTCTTTCTCCATCTGCTGTATAAAATCCTTCTCCTTTAGAACAGTATTATTTAACGTCCATCTCGATCTTCTTTTTTGTCCTTTCCATTTAATTGTCACTGGATTGTGATCTGCCCAAGTACTTGTTTCGATAGTTATTTCTTGAATATTAGATATTAGTTCTGTTGAAGTCCAAATCATATCTATTCTGGACCATGATAAATGTCTATTTGAGTAAAAAGTGTATTGTTTGGTTTTAACATTTCTTTCTCTCCATATATCTTTTAAGTTTATTTCATCTATCATTTTAAAAAAGGATTTGGGGAGAATCTTTCTATTTTGCTTTGTTGTTGTTGTTGTTGCTATATAGTCCAGTTTGTTGTCTACAATTCCATTGAAATCATAAATATATTGACATAGTCCAGTTTAATTATTTTCATGTGCAATTTTTTATAAAATTCTTCTTTATCATTCGGAGTATAAATTGCAATCAAGAGTGTTTTCGTATTATTGTCCATTATTTCCACCATTAATACTCTTCCGTCTTCATCAGTATAAATCAATTTTGCTAAGATGGTCTCTTTAATATATAAAACCACTCCTCTTTTCTTACATTGGGTCAAAGAAGCAAATATTTTCCCTTATTCTGGTTGTATCAACAATTGTTTATATTGTTTTTAAATATGTACTTCTTGTAGACAATTTATATCAAATTTTAGTTTCTCTAATTTGTGAAAAATTTTTCTTCTTTTAACAGCTGAATTAAGTCCATTTATATTCATTGTAATCAGTTTTTTCTCTTCCATGATTATGCTTTATAATTAGGTTTGGCAGCTCTCGTAGATCTTGGCTCACGTTCTTTAATCTCTACCGATCCACCTACTGCGCCTTCTTCTTTTTCAGTCTCCATTTGGTCATCTTGGAATTCAATTAGTGAATCTCTTTTTCTGCCTCCTCCTCTCTCCTTCCAAAAAATTCTGCATAAAATAATTCTGCTTTCTCAATTGAGTCAGTTCTATGTCTGTTCTTGCCATGTAAACAATAACCCTTCTGGGATTAGCCATCTAAAATTCACCTCTTTTTTCAAAAGCATTTTAGTCAGAAATCGGTATTGTCTTCTCATCTCTTTCACTCTTCTAGGTATTTGCTTTAAAACTGCAATCTTCTTGCCTTTGTATTTCAATGTTTTCTCTCTTACCACTCGTAATATTTGTGTTTTAATGGCTTTTTTTGTAAATCTGATATGAACTTCTCTTGGTAGGTTATTTCTCATCGCATATCTTGTAAAAACTCAGTATACCTCATCTACTCCATCCATGATCTTCTCTTCTATTTCCAAAACTTCAGACAATATTTCTATCATTATCTCAGCTAAATTTTGCACTTTTTCTTCCTCTATGTTTTGAAATCTTGAGATAGAATTCTGATCTGTCCATCTCGCATTTTAGCATCCCACTTTTATCTTGTTCAATCACTGTTAATCTGCTATCAATATCTCCAATCTTCTTACCTCTTTGTTTACCTTCTTGTTCAATTTCTCTTTGTTTATCTTCTTCAATTTTTTTGAATCTCTCATTATACTTCACCATCATTTGTTGAATATTCTCCACCTTTTCATCAGTTTTCCCTGTTCTTTGTTCAATATTCTCTGTTCTTTGCTCAATATTTTCTATGTTGTTTTCAATGCTGTCTGATTTTATTTTAATGTCTTGGATTCCTTGCATAATCATCTGTAGAGTCACTCTTTCTTGATCTTTGTCTTGCTTTAACATTGTCTGAATTTGACATTGTCCTCCAGATAGTGGGGAGGCAGAAGTAGAAGTTGAGGAGCTAGAAGCTATAAACTTCCTACTCATTTTAAACAATTCGGGATCTTCAAGTTCTTCTAAACCCTAATCCAATTATGGAATAGCCAATTATAATCCAAAATGAAAACTAAAAATGGTAGAGAGAAAAGCCCAATAATAATAAAAAGAAAAGGAAAAAAAAATTCTTCAGGTTCTTCTTAACCTTAATCCAGTCAATAATTAGGTAGAAAGGAAGGAGAAAAATAAAAAGGTTTAAAAAGAGCAAAAAAAAAAAAAAATCGAGAAAATAGAAATAATTCTTCAGGTTCTTCAACACCTTAATCCAACTGAGAATTCTCAAATAAAAAAAAAGTATAAAAGTGGACCAAAAGAATAGATCAAAAAACAAAAAATCCCAAAGAAGAAAGGGAAAAAAAAAAGAAAATTTTGAGACTTTCACTTTAAAATATTAAGCCAAGATGGAAATATTACAAAAATATAAGTTTTAAAAAGAAAAAAATGAACAGTACAGCTGGTAAGGGGTGGTGGTAGCACAACTTAAAAAAATTAAAAAGACACACTGCACTTTATTTAGTTATCCAAGGCTTTTGTCATAACTCTCTCCAAGCTTCAAAGCCAAGTTTCAAATGTTGATAGAAATCCAGAAGAACATCTGCAATAACACTCTTCCGTGCTCTTCCCTCTATCTTATCACATAGCAATGTCCTTGAAAAAGAATTTCAAAGCTTTCTTTCTCAGCTTTCTCAGCTTCGTCTAAAATATTTTCAAGCCTCTAGTTGGTAGTGTTACAAAGTTTCTTTACTCTCACTCTCCCCCTCCTTTCCCAGACAAAATGTAATAAAAAATAAAAAGAATAAAAAAGAAGTATATAAAAATAACCAAAGGGAGCCTCTAAGCTAAAATATTACAAAGTCAAAAAAGAAAAAAGAAAAATAGATATAAATAGAGAAAAAACCAGTCCAGTTAGCAAGTGCAAATCACGATAGAAGTCCAGCCATAAAAAAAACAAAAACAAAAAGCAAAGCCTTACTTGGACACTTCTGTTTAAAAACCACCACTTATTCAGTTCTGTCAAAACTTTTACAGATTTTTTTCTTCCCCTTAGGGTGTCCTTTAAGGTTCTTTTAAGTCTTAGAATAATAAAAGAACAATTCTCACCAAGCCAACACACTTTCTCTTTCAGCCTTTTCCATTCGGAACTGTCCCAACTTCAGCAGCTTTCATGGCTGCCTATCAGGCGGAGCTCCATTCAAAATCCAGGAAAGAAATACTTAGACTCTTTAGTTTAGAGAAAAGATATCTTTTACTGAAAGTGAAGTGGTAGCAAGCAAAGAATTCTGAATCTGAGAATTTAGGCGCGCAATTCACATATAGAAAGTGATGGAAATGTTCCCACCCCCAATAGTTCAAATGACACTTCCAATTAGAAGTTGTGGATATGATCATGTGGGCATCTTCAGGTGATGATGAGGCATCTGTCCGTTGACCTTGGCATAGTTTGATAACGGGTTGCAGTTGCGCAGAGAGAAGAAAGCTAAGCGAGAAATAGAAACCTAACTCAATTTTATGATCCCCCCTTCCATTTATACATCAGACGAATGTAACTCCTCCAGCTCACTTCCCCAACTATTCCTACCTCTCTTTTCCACCCCCACATTACTTATGGCAGTCGAAAAGATGCAAAGCAATAGCAGAAGATCTTGAAGGCTGACATTCGGCCCTCCTAGAAAAAGGACAACCATCAGTCCTAGAGGAGAGAGAGGAGAAAATATAAAGACAATTATTAATCATTCAGCAATTACAAAACAATACACTCCTAAGGCTTATCAGGATACTTGGAACGAAATGCTTTGATCAACTTAGGGGCTTTAACATCGGTTTCATTAACCCATTCGGCTTGTGAAGAAGGGAAATGTTTCCAGGCTACAAGATACTGGAGTCGACCCCTCCATTTGCGAGAATCCAGAATTTCTTTAACTTCAAAATGTTGTTCGCCTTCAATCAATATTGGTATGGGAGAGTCAGTCTGGATGGGCCTTAGGTCAGAAGTATGCTCAGGTTTTAGCAAACTAACATGGAAAACCGGATGAATTCGTCGAACAGTTTTGGGTAAGTTCAGCTGGACCGTTACAGGATTTATAATCCGTTCAATTGTGAATGGACCAACGTATTTAGGACCAAGCTTCTTTGACTTTTGAGTGGTCTGCAGGTATCTGGTGGACAGGAAAACCTTGTCGCCCACTTTATATTCTTTCTGTGGGGATCTTTTCTTGTCTGCAAATTTCATATGAGCTTGATGGGCCTCATCTAATGCTTTGCGTGTTACTGGCCAGTTAAGTTGGAGTTCAGTTATCCATTCATCCAACGAATGGATGTTGGGCTTTTCACGAGGAAGTTCAGGTATGGGAATGAAATCTTGTCCCGAAGCCACTTTAAATGGAGTAAATCCAGTACTGCTATGTACGGAGTTGTTATATGCCACTTCGGCAAATGGTAGTAATTCGGACCAGTTATCTTGTTGATAATTTATGTAACATCTGAGATATTGTTCTAACACTGAGTTAGTCCTCTCACAGGCCCCATTGGTTTGGGGGTGGTGGGCAGAGCTTAGCCCCTGGGAGGAGCCTATTAACTTCAGGAACTCTTTCCAAAAATTTGAGGTAAATTGGACCCCTCTGTCAGAGATTATGCATTCCGGGACGCCATGTAACCTATAGATATGTGATATAAATAGTTTAGCCAGTGTCTTAGCAGAGGGGATCTTGGAACAAGGTATGCAATGTACTTGTTTGTAAAACAAATCAGTCACTACCCAGATGACCGTGTTTCCACCACTTTCGGGTAATTCTACTATAAAGTCCATAGAGATTTCCTTCCAAGGAGTCATTGGTCTAGCTACATTTTGTAACAATCCTACTGGCTTACCAGGAGGTCTCTTTGCTGAAGCACAAATCGGACAGCTAGCTACATAAGCTTCAATGTCCTTCTTTAAAGTAGGCCACCAGAATTGCTGCTTAACCAGATGTAAGGTCTTCACAAATCCGAAATGGCCAGCTGCTTTAGAATCATGAGCCTGTTGTAGTATTTGGCTTTTCAGTACCTGTGGCACATACAACTTTGCCCCCACCCAAGCCAAACCATCTCTAATTGTATAGTCCCTTGAATGAGCCAGGAACCATTCGTCCAGTTTTAAAGCTTCTTTTAATTGTTCGTTAAGGTCATTCAATAAAACCACTTCTTGGTTCTTCCTTTGGGCTCTGGTGACCACTGGGGCAGCTAGGTGATTGGCTGAGACAATTGGGCTTATCACCTCCTGACGCATACTATTATATTGAGGTAGTCTAGAGAGAGCATCCGCCATGAAGTTCTTCTCGCCTGGAATGTACTTCAAGGAGAAATTGAATCGCTTGAAGTACTGGGCCCAGCGAACTTGTTTAGGGGACAGCTTCCGGGGTGTTTTTAAGGCTTCCAGATTCTTATGATCAGTCCATACCTCAAACGGGTGTTTTGCTCCTTCCAGGAAATGTCTCCAGGTCAGCAAGGCCCAACGAACTGCAAAAGCTTCTTTCTCCCAGACGGCCCATCTTCTCTCTGTTTCAGACAGTTTACGAGAGGTATACGCACAAGGCTGTAAGGTCCCTTTCTCGTTGATTTGAAGTAATACCGCTCCAATAGCTACATCACTTGCATCAGCTTGAATCACGAAAGGAGTGTCCATATCCGGGTGTTTCAGCACTGGTTCTGCCGCAAACAGTCGTTTTAGCTTTTCAAAAGCGGCTTGGCACTCCATGGACCACTCCAGCGGCTTTCCTGGCCTCGGCTTCACCTCCCCTTTTGTTTTCAAGAGATTTGTGATGGGCATTGCTATCTTAGCAAACGTCGGGATGAATTGCCGATAAAAATTTGCAAATCCCAAAAAGCTTTGAAGTTGTTTTCTGGTGCGTGGTGGAGCCCACTCCAGAACAGCATGCACCTTTTCTGGATCCATCTCTATGCCTTCGGATGAAATGCGATATCCCAAATAGTCAATTTTGTCTTGGTGGAATTCACACTTTCACAATTTAGCATACAATTTAGCGGCACACAGTTTCTGTAAAACCGACCGCACTAACTTCACATGTTCATCCAGGGTCTCTGTGTAGATAAGGATATCATCAAGATAAACCAAACCCCCCCTGTATAAATGTTCATGTAACACTTGATTGATCATTTGCATGAATACAGCTGGGGCCCCTTTTAAACCAAAAGGAAGAACGTTGAATTGGAAACATCCCACCGGGCAGTTAAAAGCGGTCTTCCACTCATCCCCTTCCTTAATTCGAATCCGGTAGTATGCTTTTCTCAAATCCAACTTCGTGAAGATCTTTCCCTTCGCTAAATGGGCCAACATGTCCTTCGTCAAAGGAGGGGGGTACACGTTTTCCACAGAAATAGTGTTCAAATTTCTGTAATCCACCACCAAGCGTTTCTTTTCACCACCACCATCTTTCTTTTCACGGAACAACACTGGGGCCGCTACCTGGGGTCTAGCAGGTTGAATGAAACCACGTTCCAAATTTTTATCAATAAACAATCTTAGCTCTTCCAATTCCTGTGGGGTCATTGAGTACAACTTTGGTTTCGGGAGCTTCACTCCAGGCAAAATCTCAATAGCACAGTCTGTTGGTCGGTGAGGCGGAAGCTCATCCGAGGCATTCTCACTGAACACTTCTTTTAAATCCCAATACTCTTTAGGAATTTTCTCCTCATCTTTTACGGGCTCAGTACTTGTGGAAGCTATTTCAATTAGGCCCCCAGGCTTCGGCTGAGATCTGGCCCCTCCTCCCGGTCGCTGCTTTGTGCATATGCGCAACAACCCCTTTCTCCAGTTAACCTGGGGGTTCCATTTCCGGAGCCAGGGCAATCCCAGTATTAATGGTTGCTCCATCCCAGGGACCACAATAAAACTCAGGGTTTCCTCTTGCTCTCTCATGACCATTTCTATAGGTTCCGTGACAAAGCATGCAGGGCAACCTCCAGCCACTGATCCATCTAGTTGGCAAAAGGAAATGGGCATCTTCAAAGGTTTTAACTTTAGGCCCATTTTCTTCACTACTTTCATGTTGATTATACACCTTGTGCACCCAGAATCTAACAGGGCTAGCATTTCCCCTTCGACCCCTGAATTGGCTACCTTCAACTTCACCGGAATGGTCATAGGGCCCACACTTGGACTTATCAGGAAGTCGTCTTCCGAGTCAGAATCCTCCTCCTCAGGGGTCACTGGGGCTTCTGATTCCTCTCCTGCGGGACGGGTGACCTCTGCTGTCTCTTTCGACTTTAGTGCTGTTTCATGAGGCTTCGCTGGGGATTTTTCAGGTTTCTTTCCTTCCTTTGGCGCCCCCTTTGGCTCCAACTTGACTCAGCAGTTCACAGCCCGGTGACCTTCTTTCCCGCATCGAAAGCAGGCCGAGGGGTTGGGTCTTGCTGCCACTCCTCCCTTCTGAGGTTTAGGAGCCTCTTGAGAGCGCGAGGGGGAAAACTTGCTCCACCCATAACCTCCCCACCATTTACTTTGGATTAAATCAATTTCCACTTCTTCTGCCAACAGGTACCACATCTGCAAGTCATTGGGGTCTCTTCTAGCAGTGCATCTCTGGTACACATCTTCATTTAAACCATATTTAAACAATTCTATCAGGGCTTCTTGGGGCCAGCCTCGGAAATGGCCTGCTAACTGCCTAAATTCTTGAGTGTAATCAGCCACAGACCTCCGCCCCTGTTTTATGGTTTTCATCCTAATTCGGGCCTTGCACTCCGCCAATGGGTCCTCAAACCTAGCCCAGAGTGCAGCCATAAATAGGTTATAATTCAGCAACTGAGGAGCATTATCATTATGCAAAGTCACCATCCACTCTGCCACTATTCCCTCCAGAGCCCTGGTAACACACCTCACTTTGGCTGCTTCTGAGGGAAAATCCTCCCCAAACTTCTCCATATGGCTCCATACTTGAGCTAAAAAAAATCCCAAGGCTTTGGGATCCCCTCTGTATTTTACTTCTAGCGGAGGCAGCCTAGGAGCTCTACACCTTCTAGGAATCACACCTCCCGCCGAAGGCCCCGGGGCTGCTGCTGGATCGGGTTGATTTATGGGAGAGGGAGTTGCTCTGCTTCTTCTGGCTGGGGCTGCTTCCCCTCCCCCTTCATACCTTTGTGGAGCTTGAGGTTGTTCAAAGGCTTCATTCAGGAGTTTCCTGGCTTGATCCAGCAAGAGTTCCCTTTTTTCCTTCTCTTGCCAAGGCTCCTCTTTTCCACGCCGGTGGGTAGTTGTGACCCCAGGGAGGGGGGGTCCTTCTCCGGATCTTTCCAACCAACTCCCACCAACCATCTGGGCTTCACAGCTGGATCCTCTTCCAGACTGAGCTCTGCTAGCGATTGGGCTTCCTGCACCAGCAAAGTATCTTGGCCTCCAATGGCTCCCAGATCCTCCTGGTCACTATTTGAAGATGACATGATGTCCAGGCCCCCTCAGAAGAAAATTGGGTATTCTCTCCGGGTGGGCAGGTGGGGGGAGATTCAGAATAATGTCAGGCGGAGCTCCATTCAAAATCCAGGAAAGAAATACTTAGACTCTTTAGTTTAGAGAAAAGATATCTTTTACTGAAAGTGAAGTGGTAGCAACCAAAGAATTCTGAATCTGAGAATTTAGGCGCGCAATTCACATATAGAAAGTGATGGAAATGTTCCCACCCCCAATAGTTCAAATGACACTTCCAATTAGAAGTTGTGAATATGATCATGTGGGCATCTTCAGGTGATGATGAGGCCTCTGTCCGTTGACCTTGGCATAGTTTGATAACGGGTTGCAGTTGCGCAGAGAGAAGAAAGCTAAGCGAGAAATAGAAACCTAACTCTATTTTCTGATCCCCCCTTCCATTTATACATCAGAAGAATGTAACTCCTCCAGCTCACTTCCCCAACTATTCCTACCTCTCTTTTCCACACACACCCCCGTTATTTATGGCAGTCGAAAAGATTGAAAGCAATAGCAGAAGATCTTGAAGACTGACACTGCCTCTCTGCCACTGGCAAAAGGGCTTTTCTTGGATCAACCAGGGACTTTGCAATATCCCAGGGATCTTCAGGACATGCCCTTCACTATCACCATCTCTTCGGGATGGTTTAGGTACGTTTGGACCATCCAGGGGCAAAGATATTGGCTGCAATCTCAGACCTCTAAGATTGCATGCAGTATTGTTCTGACGCCAGCTCCTCCTCACTCTGGGTTTCAATCAACAGCTGGAGTCTGGTGCTGAAAGCTAGGAAAAGAAAAGGTAATAAGTTTTTTGGAGAAGGGAGATGATAAATAGCCTTGGATAATTAAATAAAGTGCAGTGTACTCTTTTAATTTTTTTCGAAGCTGCACTATCCCTCCCTCATTAGTTTATTTCTTTTTTTTCTGGTAATAAACATTTGGACTTTTGGATTTTTGGAATTTGGCTTTCTGGAATTTGTTCACATTTCACATTGGTTTCTTTTTGGTCAATTTTTACATATCTTTTTATATTTGAGACCTCTTAATTGGATTAAGGTGTTGAAGAACCTGAAGAACTTTTTCCTTTCTTTTTTTTTTATTAACTTTTTCTTCACCTTTTTGCCTTCTTTGGGACTTTTCAACTTTTCTTTTTTCATGTTTCTTTAGAATATTTTTAAGCTTCCCCCCCCCCCTTTTTCTTCAATTTTGAATTTTTAACTAATCGATTGGATTAAGGCATACAAGAGCCTGAAGAAATATTGGGTTTTTTGTTTTTTCTTTTTTTACTATTTTTACTTGGAATTGTAGCTGGTTATTTTACAATTGGATTAAGGTCTAGAAGAATTTGAAGATTTTGAATTTTCTAAAATGAGTAGGAAGTTAACAGCTCCTGGTTCTTCAACATCTGCTTCCTCCTCTCCACCATCTGGAGGACAATGTTCAATACAGATAATGTTAAAGCAAGAAAAAGAACAAGAAAAAATGACCCTGCAGATGATTATGCAAGGAATTCAAAATATTCAAACAAGATCAGAATATATTGAAAAAAGAATAGAGAACATTGAATAAAGAACAGGGAACACTGAACAAAGGACAGAGAAAACTGATGAAAAAGTGGAAAATATCCAACAATTGATGATGAAGTATGATGGGAGGCTCCAAGAAATTGAACAAGAAGGTAAACAAAAAGGTAAGAAGATTGGAGACATTGATAACAGAATAACTGTGGTTGAACAAGACAAAAGTGGTATGCTGAGATGGGAGATGGACAGATCAGAATTCTATCTTAGATTTCAAAATATAGAGGAAGAAAAAGGAAAAAAATTATCTAAGATAACGAGAGAAATTCTGGCGGAAGCCTTGGAAATAACTCAAGAGAAGATGATGGATGGAATAGATGAGATTTATTGAGTCTTTACAAGATATGCGATGAGAAATAGTTTACCAAGAGAAGTTCATATCAGATTTATAAAGAAAGCCATTAAAATGCAAATATTGCAAGTGGCAAGAGAGAAATCATTGAAACATAAAGATAAGGAGATTGTGGTCTTGAAACAAGTACCCAGAAGAGTGAGAGAGATGAGAAGAGAAGAGAATACCGATTCTTGACCAAATTGTTACTTTAAAAAGAGGTTAATTACAGATGGCTAATCCCAGAAGGTTTAATGTTCACATGGCAAGAACAGAGATTTAGAATTGACTCAATTGAGAATGCTGAATCATTTTACGCAGAATTTTTTTAAAGAGGAGAAAGAGGCAGAAAAAGAAATTTCACTAATTGAATTCCAAGAGGACTACCAAATGACGACTGAAAAAGAAGAAGGTGCAGTAGGTGGAAAGGAGGAAGCCAAGGAACAACGTGAAAAAAGATCAACAAGAGCTGTAAAACCTAACTACAAAATTTAATCATGGAAGAAAAAAAATTAATTACAATCAATATAAATGGACTTAATTCAGCTGTTAAAAGAAGAAAAATCTTTCACAAATTAGAGAAATTAAAATTTGATACAATTTGCCTACAAGAAGTACACATTAAAAAGCAACATGAACAATTGCTGAGACAGCCAAAATTAGGGAAAATATTTACCTCGTTGGCACAATGCAAGAAAAGAAGAGTGGTCTTGTATATTAAAGATATTACCCCAACAAAATTGATATATACTGATGATGATGGAAGAATATTAATGGTAGAAATAATAGACAATAATATAAAAACACTCCTGATTGCAATTTATGCCCTGAATGATAATCAAGAAGAATTTTATAAAAAATTACACATGAAAATATTTGAACTGGATTATGCCAATATAGTTTTGATGGGAGATTTTAATGGAATTGTAGATAATAAACTGGATTACATAGCACAGAAAACAACAAAACAAAACAGAAAGACTCTCCCTAAATCTTTCTTTAAAATGGTGGATGAAATAAACTTAAAAGATACATGGAGAGAAAGAAATGTTAAAACTAAACAATATACTTTTTATTCAAACAGACATTATCATGGTCCAGAGTAGATATGATATGGATGTCAACAGAATTGTTAACTAATATTCAAGAACTAATATTCAAGAAACAAGTACTTGGGCAGACCATAATCCAATGACAATTAAACGGAAAGGACAAAGATCTAGATGGATGTTAAATAATACTATTTTAAAGGAAAAAGACTTTACACAGTGGATGGAGAAAGAACTGGGTCTCTTCTTTAGAGAAAACAAAAAAGAAGATACATCAATTCAGAATGTATGGGATACAATGAAGGCATGTGCTAGAGGCTTGATAATAGACTATACAAGAAAAAGAAATACCACAAAAAGATTAGCCTCTAAGGCATTAGAGGATGAGTATAAAGGACTTGAAAAAGAGTTACAGAAAATGCCACAGAAAAAGGATATCAAGTTAAAAATGGATATAATTAAACATAAAATGGGTTTTATAGAAAAAGAAGAGCTAGCACAAAAAATTAGAAGTGCCAAACAGAATTATTTTGAGGATACAAATAAACCAGGAAGATGGTTAGCATATAAACTGAGAAAGGAGAAAGAATCAAGGAAAAAATTGCAACTAATAAATGATCAAGGCCAAGTCTGCTATGGTAGTGGAGAAAAGAAGGAAATCATATGAGATTATTATGAGAAATTATACACACAAGAGAATATTGATGAGGAAAAGGTCAAACAGTACTTACAGGATGCTAATCTACCCCAGATACCTAAAGAGATTGAAACAATGTTAGAAAGCAATATAATGATGATGGAGTTAACTGAAGCACTTAAGAAGCAAAATAATGGAAAGGCGCCAGGCCCAGATGGACTTCCAGCAGAATTTTATAAAACATTACAAGAATCGTTGAATCTTTCATTTTTAGAAGTTATGAATGAAGTTATGTTAAAGAAGAGGATACTTAAAATGTGGTTAGAAGCCTATAGAACACTTACCTCAAAAGAGGAAGACGATCCATTACAAATTAAAAACCATAGACCTATTTCTTTACTAAATGCAGATTATAAAATTTTTGCTTCACTATTGGCAGAAAGACTTAAGAAATATTTAAACAGTTTTATTCATCCTGATTTAAAACGGATTTCTGCCAAAGAGACAAATTAAAGACAATATGAGAGTAATTTTGGACACTTTGGAATATTATGAGGCTCATCCTGAAAAGCAAATGCCTTTGATATTCCTAGATGCGCAGAAGGCATTTGATAATGTGAACTGGCGATTCATGTTGTTACTGCTGGAACAGATGGGCTTTACTAAAAAATTCACTCAAGCAATAGAAGCTATATATCATAAACAAACAGCAAAAGTAATGATAGAGGGAGAATTGACAGACTCTATAAAGGAACTAGACAAGGATGCCCATTGTCACCTTTGTTGTTTGTGTTAACCTTGGAAGTGTTAAACATAAATATTAGAGAAGAAAAGAACATGAAAGAGTTGAAAATTCAAAAGGAAGAATTTAAATTGCAAGCATTTGCAGATGATTTTGGTTTTCATCTTAGAAGATCCAATAGAAACAGCACCAAAATTGATGGAAAAGATAGAGACATATGGAAAAGTGGCTGGCTTGAAAGTAAATAAAGACAAGACAAAGATTCTGACAAAAAACATGTTATCAAGACAAAAGGAAGAATTAGCAGACCTACTGAAAATTCAGGTCATGAATAAGATTAAATACTTGGGGATATATTTGACAGCAAGATGCAGTACAATAAAAGAGAATAATTATATTAAACTTAAGCAGCAGATAGCGCTAGATATGGCGAAATGGGAAAATTTACAACTGTCACTAATAGGGAGAATATCAACAATCAAGGTGAATATATTACCCAGAATTTTATCCTTGTTTCAAACAATCCCAATCAGGCTTGGAAAAGATTCTTTTGAAGATTTAAATAAAATTGTGTTGAAATATATATGACAAGGCAAGAAGGTGAGAATAAAGTTAAACCTTTTGCAAGATGCTAGAATAAGAGGAGGATTTGGCTTGCCTAATTGGGAGTTGTATCATCAAGCTACGAAATTGATGTGGGTAAAGGAATGGATAACACTAAGAAATATTAGATTGTTGACATTAGAAGGACATGATTTGTTGTTGGGGTGACATGTTTTTTTATGGTATAAGGGAACTAAAATACAGGGTTATTTTAGAAGACATCATATCCGGGAGTCACTGTGGTTATATTGAGAGAAGATTAAAAGACAATGCTATTTGAAATTTCCAGTCTGGTTATCAACTATTGAGGCATTTTCTTATCCTATAATATATAAAAAGGAACAATCAGTTAGATATGGTGAAATATTGAATGAAAAGGATGAACTTAAATCTGAAGAAAAATTAGAGGTACAAGGTATAAAGTTGAATTGGTTTTCATATGTGCAAATACAATCAAGGTATGATAAAGACATTAAAACAGAAGGTTTTTATGATAAATTGACCAATTTAGATAAGATTTTGACAGGTGCTGATGAAAAGGTGATTAAAAAATTATATGGATATTTATTAGAAATTAAACTAGAAGAAGAACAAGTTAAAGAAACGATGATTGCTTGGGGGAAGAATTTTGGATATGGGATCGATTCAGAGAAATAGCAACAGTTGTGGTCTCAAAATTATAAAATGACAATGTCAACAGCATATAAAGAAAATTTGTATAAGATGTTTTATAGGTGGCACTTTTCCCTGACAAGAATAGCAAGGATGTTCAAGAATAAGTCCGAAAAATGTTGGAAATGTTATCAGACACCTGGCTCATATTACCATATGTGGTGGACATGCCCGGACGCTAAAAAATATTGGATCAAAATCCACATGTGGTTGGAAAAAATGACACATAAGCATATAGACTTGAAACCAGATATTTTTTTATTGGGAATTTTGCCTGAAATATATAGTAAAGATTTGAAATATCTGATTGTAAATGTATTAACAGCAGCTAGGATTGTATTTGCTAAGAACTGGAAAAATGAGAAGATACCATTACAGGAGGAGATTATTAAGAAAATATTGGAATGTGCTGAAATGAGTAGATTGACATTTGAAATTCGAGAACAAGAGGATAAACAGTTTTATAATGTTTGGGATTTGTTCTATCAGTGGTTAGATAATAAAACAGTAATGGAATATGTAAATTTTTAGAAAATAATAAATATATAAAGATGTATTTTTCTTTTCTTTTTAAATTATATTTACAAAATGATTCTAGGATAGATCTGAGAGGACAATATGATTTTTTATAAAATAAACTAAGTAAAATATAATTATCTTATAAAATCTTCTCTCGTGTCGCTACACTTTTCCCAGCCACTGTAGAACACTGTTGGTGTAGGTTGGTGTAGCGTGGTAGAAGGATTCGCAGGTAAACAGATACCTGACAGGGGCCGCGACGTGAATGCTCCTTCTATGGCCCCCATCTTATAAAATATGAATGAATGAAAGTATAGTCAATGATTGATAAAGATATTAATGTACTTGACATTTGATTGAAAATAGGAGAGGATATATAATGTAATTGTAATAGAAGACTATGAAATGGTTGCACAAAATAATATGTACCAACTGGCATACTGTATGTATATATATGGAAGATGGTTTATGTTTTTATGTTATGTTTGTTTATGTTTGTTTTAAAATAAAAAAAAATATTAAAAAAAATTAAATAAACCCATTGTTCTTTATGGAGGAATTTTTTGCCACGAACCAGAACTAAATGCTGGTTCTCAGCAAAAACATTAGAAATTGCTGGGATTTGCTGCAAAGGAACATAGATATGAGCTAGCTGCCAAGTGCCCAAAATATGGTCACGTGGATGGTGGACACTGGAACAGTTCGTATGTATTTTTGGAGTGTTTACCATAATTTTGAATGTTTCCTAAGCAATCAGTCATAACTTGAGGATCACCTGTCACAACATACTTTACTGCATGCAGTGCTTTGGAGGGATCTTAAAAAAGGATGGGAAGCCTTTAAAATGATCAGTTGAGAAAAATCAAAGTAACACTGTTTGCTTTTTTTCTTTGATTTTTGGCCTCATTAGGCTTCCTTGCACTGTTTTTATTCTGGATCACAGACTCAAACAAAAGAAATACACAATTTCAATTATAACACAGCTGAATAAAAAGAACTGCAATATTCTACACTGCTTGTCAATGAATACTTCAGCTTCAACCATAACAATACAAGAGCAAACAACAGATACAAACTCAAGGTAAACTCCACCAAACTTGATCGCAGGAAATACGACTTCAGCAACAGAGTGGTCAATGTCTGGAATACTCTACCTGATTCTGTAGTTTCTTCCCCCCAAACTTTAACCTTAGACTGTCTACTATTGTCCTCATCCCTTTCCTGAGAGGTCTGAAGGGGGCATACATTTCATGTATTCATAACCATGTTTATATTTATACCTGTTATCTTATAATCAAAAATAAATAATAAATAAATAAATATTAGCAAAGCACAGATTTTACAAATATATACCTAACAGTGGCAGAAACTATATATAATTGTACACTTCATCCAATGGCTAAAATGAACTGTTAGCAGCTCATTATGAATATTTTGAAAAAATTACAATAAAATACACCTGCGTCTATGGTTTAATACTGTATTCCTTTCTTCAGGACAGAGGCTTTCAGGAATTTACTCTCAAGCAATGCTAATAACAAAATATTAACTCCAGTAGTGTGAAGATCTTATGAAATGTATTATTTGTAAATTGATCAAGATACAACAATGTTTTAAGGTAACAAGTGCTCTCACCCATTTGTACTGTGGTTGAGAATCTATGGTGTACTGTTTTTAATTTTCCTTCAAGTATCCTGAATTTCAATAATATCTTCAATAATCTCTTCTGGTCTCAGAATTTTCAATGTATCAGATAAAATTTTCCATCTTTGTAATTTATCTTCCTTTGTGGCTTTAAAATTAAACTTTAGCCAATAAACACACCCAATTCTACAGAGGTGCTATTCAGCCGGTCTGCACTTACTCGGGTGAACCGGTAGCAAGAATTTGGCGTGGGTCGCCAAACTGGTATCAACATCTAGCTGGTCACCCAGTTTCCATTCACTCGCTTGCTTTGCCCACCCGATGCTTGCTACCCCAGTTTAAAGGAGGACTGCTTCCCCACTCTAGCCATGCATTTTCAAGCAGCCACTTGAAAACACATGACTATGGGCGGAGCAGCGGTCCGTTAACCTGCAAAACTGTTCCAAGGCTGGATTCTTCATGGACACTAGAAGTATCGCTTCCCCTTGTGAGTAAAGTGCCTGGAGTGAGAGGGAAAGAACGCTGGGGGTGCGTGGGTGGAGGAAATCCAGCGATGGGGAAGTTTGCAGGAGCTGCAAAGCAAGTCCATTTACCTGCAGAACTTCTCTAATGCTGGATTCACTTCCCCTTGTGAGTAAAGTGCCTGGAGAGAGAGGGAATGAAGGCTGACAGGGGTGTGAGTGTGTGTGTGTGTGTGTGTGTGTGTGTGTGAGAGAGAGAGAGAGAGAGAGAGAGAGAGAGAGAGAGAGAGAGAGAGAGAGAGAGAGAGA
>BLBF01000048.1:7802762-7816134 GCA_015471245.1 Laticauda colubrina | reverse complement strand
AGAGAGAGAGAGAGAGAGAGAGAGAGAGAGAGAGAGAGAGAGAGAGAAGAAAACAAGAAGGAAAACAAGAAAACAAGAAAGAAAGAGGAAGGGAGAGAAAGAAAGAGGAAGAAAGAGAAAGAAAGAAAAATAAATAAGGGGAGAGAGAGTGTGGTGTGTGTGTGAGAGAGAAAGAAAGGAAGGGAGAGAAAGACAGAAAGAAAGAAAGAAAGAAAGAAAGAAAAGAAAGAAAGAAAGAAAGAAAGAAAGAAAGAAAGAAAGAAAGAAAGAAAGAAAAAGAAATAGGAAGGGAGAGAGCGAGACAGAGAAAACTCTGCACTATTATTTTTAATTGTTCCATTATTTATCATGTGTTAATATTTTACACTGTCCCTACACCTAGAGTGATTTTTCTGCCTTTCTTTTGCCCAGGGCTACCACATATTTTTCAGGGTTTACATGCATTCAATGTCTATAGTTCAGAGCGTAAAATACATGTGTGTTTAACAGAGTTGAAAGAGGGTTTGGAGGTCTTCTAGTCCAAGCCCCTGCTCAGGCAGGGGATGCTAAACTCTGAGTAGAGGTCCTGGGAAATGTGTCAGAATAATACTTAGAAGCGACCTTGGGGTGAACCCTTTACCACTTCAGAGAAATGGCTGTCCAGTCTTTTCTTAAAAACTTCCAGTGATTGAGCACCCAGAACTTCTGGAGACAGGCAGTTCCACTGGTTAATTGTTCTCATTCTCAGGAAGTTTCTCCTTAGTTTTAGGTTGCTTCTCTCTGTTCAGTTTCCATCCATTGCTTCTTGTTTGCATTCTGCTTCTTTGGAAAATACATTGTCCCCTTTCTTTGTGGCAACTCCTTAAAAGCCTGTTGCCTGTATCACACTCTTGAGTAAAGCATGTGAGCCATTTCCTCCTTTCAGTGGTCCATGAAAGTACATCTATAATATGCAGATAATAAAGTCAAAAAGGTGAGCAACATTTTTACAGAACTATAAAGTTGAGGCTGGGTGACAAGGACTGGCTGGGAGGCGAGGGGCCAGGTGAAGCACCCCTTGCTATGAGTGACATTGAGTTGGCCACACCTACCCAGTCATATGACCACCAAGCATGCCCACTCAGTTACATGACCATCAAGCATGCCCATCCAGTCACATGACCACTAAGCCACACCCACCCAGTCACATGACCATCAAGCCATGTCCACCAAATAAGGCATGCCCACAGAACCAGTAGTAAAAAATTTTGAATTCCACCACTGAATTATACCTTCATTTGAATTTTTATAAGCCTTGGACCTACCAACTCAGATGAACTGTAAACAATAGCCAAATCCAGGAATAACCAAAAGGAAAATAACATGCTCACCAACATTGACAAGGGAAACCACTTGCTTCTAAACAGAGAGCAGATCCCACTTGCTTTTAGCATTGATAACGTTATCTAGTTGGATAATGAAATGTCTCTAAGTAAACAACTAAGCTCAGAGAACATCAAAGATCTTGGAAATATTTGAAATTAACTGTATTGTAAACAGATTCTTGCTGATCCTTTTTTCCCCACACCAACAGGGGTGGGATTCTACCAGTTCACACCTATTCACTAGAACTGATTGTTAACATTCTAAGCAGTTCAGAGAATCGGTTGTTAGAAGAAATTACTGGCCTAATTCTGTAAGGAAGGCAGGAAGGAAACATTCTGGTGTTGCTTACAGAAACTGCCTCTCCATTAACCCTTATTGCATTCTTGGCAGGACTAGACTTCCTGTCTCTGAAACTTCTCTGGAGTTTTTTTTCCCTACATTGCTGGTACTTTGCTTGTGTGGAGTGACCATTCAAAGTTACAATGGCACTGAAAAAAGTGACTTATGACCATTTTCCACACTTACGACTGTTGCAGCATCCTCACAGTCATGAGAAGCCAGGCGAGGAGATGCATGCCTTGATGTGAGTGATATTGAGTTGGCCACACCCAGCCAATAACATGACCACCAAGCCACGCCCACCCAGTTACATGACCACCAAGCCATGTCCACCACCTAAGCCATGCCCACAGAACCGGTTGTTAAAATTTTTGAATCCTACCCCTGGAGTGATTGTGTACACATGCGCATGGCAAGGGGAATCATGTATGCAAATGCAGACATGTGGCGCACTGCAAGGGGAATCACATGCGCAGACGTGTGGTGCTATGATGGGATCATACATGCAGGTGCAGATGCACAGCGTGCTGTGAGGGGATTGTGTGCGCAGGCTCAGAGGATGTGTGGGGAGCTCAGCACACCCATTGTCTTCTGGGTGCTGCATGCAAATGTGAGTGCACGAACATGCATGCAATTATTGGCATGGGAGCTGTAAAAGGTTTGCCACCACTGGTATAGGGTCTTTTGCAGGGGTGGGATTCTACAGGTTTGCACCTATTCGCTAGAATCGGTTGTTAACATTCTAAGCACCAAAAAAAGTGACTCATGACCATTTTTCACACTTATGACTGTTGCAGCATCCCCACAGTCATGAGAGGCCAGGAGAGGAGATGCGTGCTTCGATGTGAGTGATGTTGAGTTGGCCACGCTCAGCCAGTAATATTACCACCAAGCCACACCCACCAACTAAGCCATGCATGTACACCTGCATGTACCTAAAAACGAAGTGCCCATGGGGATCTTGGGATCACGCCAGGCACACTAACCTCTCCTTTGTGCCAATGCTATGCCACACACTTATAACGCATCTAGTGCCACACCAGGTATATAGGCAGAGGAGTAAAGTAATCAGCTGTTTTTTTTAATCACTTCTGGATACTTTTTTTTAAAAAAATGTTTATTTATATATTAATTTATATGGCTGCCCATCTGCACTGCATGCCTCTGGGCATCTAACAATTAAAAACACAATAAAACAATCGGCTAAAACTATAAATAACATGAAATAGCACCTGGACAACAGCAAAAATGGGATGCAATTAGTTGAAGAGATTGATCCGACTTCTGAGACATGAGTTAATGCCCTCTGGAGCTAAACTAGAATCAATATTACACTGTTTGTATATTGCAATTCAGCCTGACCTGTTTACTAATATTTCGGAGAGGATCCAGGCTAGAAATGGAAGAATGAAGATTTTCCATAACAGAATGACCGATTATTACATTTTTTTTTTTTTACAAGAAACAAATGGGGTTCTTGCTTGGATTTTTCTCCAGCAGAAGGAGAAATACACTGTTCCTTTATCAAGCAGAGAACCAAGGAAAGGTCACTCTAGCTATTTACATCCACACAGTTAAATTGTTGGTGTCCTTTTGAGCTTGCAATGTGGGAAATTATTGTAATTCTCCAGGAAGCTCAGCAAAACAGGCTTTCCTGTCTAGTACAACCCTACCCATGTCAATCCACTTTTCTCTGTTGCTGTTTTGTTTAAATCCAGCATTCGCCTGCTTGTGGCTTAGACACAAGGGAGAAAGAAAGTGAAAGGCAATTAACAGCAATCAGCGGCAGCTGCATCCAATCAGGCACTCTCTTCTCTTCCCCTACACAATTATTGCCAGCTGTAGTCAAATGCCATAATAAAGGGTAATTGTAGAGAAGGAAAACAAACATGATAAAATTACACACCTTCGTGATCTTAAAGTTTTCATGCTTGTTGTTGTGTCCATCCCTCTCCTCCCCTCTCCATTTTTGAAAAGAAACCATATTTCAACTGCTTAAGCCCATGTCACACTGAACCAACGGATGCAAAGAGGATGTAAAACGGACAAAAAACCTTGCCATCCGTTCGAAAACGCGATGTACTCACTGCCTCCGTTTGGCTTCCTCTCTATCCGTCCAGCATCCGTTTATGAACGTTTCATCCGCTCCAAAAGTTTTGGGCTGTCCAAAACTTTTGCGCAGAAAATGTATCCAGTTTGTCCGTTCTGCATCTGCTAGGCATCCGCTAGGCATCCGTTCTGCATCCGTTACGCATCTGCTATATCCGCTAGGCATCCACTATGCATCTGCGCAACTTCATCTGCCCGGATGCAGGGAGGAAGCGGAACGGATGCAGAACAGATGCATAACGGATGCCTAGTGGATGCAGAATGGAAACAAAGTGTTTAAAATGGAAAAAATGTTCGCAGAGGGGACCTATCTCGGATATTAAGGATGTCTAGAGGATGCCTAGCGGAAAACCTATATTGCCTATAAAAAGGGGGAGCAACTCATCTGCATCTCACTTTCAGAACAGCAGCCCAGCGGTGCAGACCTCTGCAGCCTTCATCTGGCTCTTGCTCTTCCACAGCATCCAGTCATGTCCACCGTGGATTGTAACAAAGTCCTTTCGGCAGCCACCATCGTTCTGCAACAGTGCGAAGCCATCTGCAGGCTCTGTGAACTCTACTGCGAGAAGAAAAGGAGCCACCCAAAAAGAGCCTGGATCCGAAGATGGTTCACCAGAAGAGCAGAGGATGGACTGTACAACAAGCTGATGGTGGAGCTCAGGAGCGAAGACACTCGGGTGTTCCAGAACTTCATGAGAATGCCTCCAGCCATGTTTGACGAAGTTGTGCAGTGGCTGACACCCAGGTTGACCAGGGCAAACACCAGCTTCTGGCCCAGCCTGGAACCTGGGCTCAAGGTGGCACTGACTCTGCGCCACCTGGCCTCAGGGACCTCCTACAGGAGCATGCAGAATGGCTGGAGGGTGCCATCCAACACCATCAGCATTGTGGTCAGAGAAGTGGTGCAGGCCATCATCGAAGAATACAAGGAGGAGCTCCTCCAGTGCCCCTCCACTGAAGAAGAATGGAAGAAAGTTGCAGAGCAGTGGTATCAGAAGTAGAACTTACCACACACTGTTGGAGCCATAGATGGCAAGCACGTAGCCTGCAAATCTCCAGCCAAGTCGGGCTCCACTTATTTCAACTCCAAGGGCTTCTTCAGCATCATTCTCTTCACCATGGTCGATGCTGACTTCAAGTTCATGTACATCGATGCTTCAGACAACGGCTCCTCTTCAGATGCCCAGGTATACAACGCCAGTCACCTCAAGGAGGAGCTGGAAGGCAACCTCATCGTGGGCTTCCCAGATGCAGAACCCCTTCCCAACGACACACAAGATGTGCCCTACTTCATCGTGGGGGATGACGCCTTCTCCCTCACAACCTACCACATGGAGCCCTACACTTCCAGACTCCTCACCCGTGAAGAACGGATCTTCAACTACAGGCTGTCCAGGGCAAGGCGGTTGGTGGAGAACGCTTTTGGCATCCTGGCCAACAGGTTCCAGGTACTTCTCACCACCATGCAGCATCGCCCAGAGACCGTGAGGAGGATCGTGGAAGCTTGCTGCATCCTGCACAATCTTATGCGCACCCGCTACCCAGTCTTGCAGAACAGGCTCGTGGACCTCCAGCAAGGGAATGGGGACATGGAGCCTAGGGAATGGAGGCAAGGGCGAAACATGATCGACACTGAGGATGTGCAAGGCCCCAACAGAGTCTCACATGAAGCAAAGAAGCAGCGCAACCTCCTGAGACACTGGTGCAACTCCCCAGCTGGAGCAGTGGAGTGGCAAGACAGGATGGTAGATGCTTAATGGATGCTTCCTTCAGCCTGTCTCATCACACAGATGAGATTGGCCCATGTATGTTGGGTTGGCCAACAATGAACAGGGCGTTTAATAAAGAGTTGTGTTTATGTTGACATGTGTGGATGATTGATTATATCGTTATTGATAATAAAGGACCATAGGTGTGGCACCTGGGAGGGTGGACCATACAGTCCCACTATGCTTGCACTGGAGGTTTTGTCTATCCTACTGCTATCCTAACCCATCCCACAGCTATTACCCATCCCACAGGTATCCTAACCCATCCCAAAGCTATCCTTACCCATCCCACAAGCATGCAAAGGCTTAAGCCATTTCTAAAAGTTTACAGCAAGACTTTATTAAAAAAAAGAAATGAAGCAAGTGTGTTAATCATAAATAGACTTTATTAACAACTAGCTATAAGACAAAAATGAGTCTCTGGCACTCCTCTTGGTCGCTCAGTCTCAGGGGTGAAGGGTGCAGGTGCTGTGGAGGTGGCTAGTGCTGGAGTGCTTGTCATCAGCTCCTCCAGAAGCAGAAGCAGCAGAAGCCCCAGCCCCAGAAGAGCGAGCCCGTGCTGCAGAAGCCCCATCAGAACCAGAGTGAGGGCCAGGGGGTGGGATGGTAGCCCTGTCCCTCTTGCCGGGGCTGGCAGCAGATGGCTGAGGCTTGCTGTGCTTCCGCATGGTTGAGGGGTTGCTGGCTAGCAGGGAGGCTGGCATGAACCAAGGCTGGCAGGAAGGCTGGCAGGTAGGCTGGCAGGCAGGCAGGCACCAAAGCTTGCAGGGAGGCAGGTACCAAGGCTGGCAGGCATGCAGGCAGGCAGGCACCAAGGCTGGCAGGAAGGCTGGCACCAAGGCAGGCACCAAGGCTGGCAGGGAGGCAGGCAACAAGGCTGGCAGGAAGGCTGGCACCAAGGCAGGCAGCAAGGCTGGCAGCAAGGCTGGCAGCAAGGCTGGCAGCAAGGCTGGCAAGGAGGCTGGCAGCAAGGCTGGCAGGGAGGCTGGCAGCAAGGCTGGTGGCAAGGCTGGCAGCAAGGCTGGCAGGCAGACATGCAGGCAGGGCAGGCAAGGCAGCCAATTTGTCCGGCAGCAGGTCTTTCCTCTGAATGGCGACCTGCTTCCGAGTTGCTTCCGTTATATCCGCGGGGCTGACACAATGCATCCTCCCCGCATGCGCAATTAACGCCAGGCATCCATTAGGCTTCCACTGTGTATCCGCTAGGCTTCCACTGTGCATCCGCTTCATCCGTTCAGCGTCCGCTGTGCATCCGCTGTATCTGTTCCGCGTCCGCTTTGCTGAGGTCCCCCGGAAGCCTAGTTGATGCACCATCCGCTCTCATCCGCTTCCATCTGCTAGGCTTCCGTTCCGAATTCACTTTGCATCTGCCCTGCGTCCTCCCCGCGTCCTTGTTATCCGCTCCGGTTATGCAAATTTTTGCCCCTTTTAAGAGCGGATAACAATGGATGGAACATTTTGCTCGTCCGCTGTGTCCTTTTTGCATCCGTTGGGCAGTGTGACATGGGCTTTAACTTCTCTGGATAGATTTGTGAACCAGGCCCAGAATATCTTCAGCTACAAATCTTACTGAAAAGCAGGGGTGTCTGCAGTTGGTGGTGGTGATGGGGTTTGGGATGGAGGGTGTGAGGGCCTATTCTATTAATCTGTTAACAAACTATCAAGAGGTGTTTTTTTTTTTCAAATAAGCCATGGATTTGCTTTAGTTAGAATGATTTTACTTTAATTACTTGGTCTATGCTTTTGTTTGATAAAAGCCATTGTTAGCATCAGAAATTAGCTAATATCTACCTTTGCACCAGTGGTGGATGCTGCCAGTTGGGGCCAGCTCACTTGTACGGGCAGTTACCATCAGCAGTTGGGCCCAGCCATGTGCCCAGGTGCTATTCTGTCCTATATATCTTACGTCAACTCAAATATATTTCTCTGGTCTGTTAGAATTGTCAGCAGAAAGGGACTGGAGGAAGTAATGCATACCTTAATTATTTCCATAGATAATTACTAGGCGGCCGAAGCTTCTGGCACACAAGATTATTAGTGGAGAGCATGATTGATGACTCTTGGCTATGGATGTGTCCCATTGAAGAATATACATCCAGTGGGTGGGGGAAGACCAGGGTCAAGGGTGAGATGAAGGATGTGTCTCAGAGTTGGCTGCATTCAGGCAATGCCGAAATGGTCATTAAAAAATCATTTTTTTAAAACTCAGAAAGATGCGGTTAGAGACTCATGATTTGAATGGGGGGTGGATTGTCAGAGCATCAACATCTTAACTTTTTGCTCGCGCACCCTCCCCTCACAGCCCAGCTGCTTTCTGCGCCTCACCCAATCTACTCAACCTGGCTGCTACACATAAGAAATTCCTTGTTTTTGCAGGAAGTGCAGATGGTGCACGTGCAAAGGGTATATGTGTGCATGCACACTCACAATTTCAGCCAACCAGTTGTTAAACCAGTTGCAGCCCATCTCTGCTTGGCACTTGTTGGAAGAAGCTAAAGAAGTTGACCACAAACACTTTAAATGGGAAATGTCACTCTAACTGCCCAATTGTGGATTTTTAATTGCGTTAAAGAAATTTTCGTAAGTGGGCCCATTACAGATAATTCTTGACTGATGATCTATTCTTTGGAAAAGGATGGAGTTAGAAGAAAAATATGTCTTTTGTCTTACAACTTTTCTGAAGATCCATTAAAATGTACCCAAAATGGATTTATTTCAATTTCGATGGTTATTCTTCCCATCCCACTTTTTCCTAAGGATTTAAAAATGAATTTAACGCCCCTTTCACACTGCACCAATGGATGCAAAGAGGATGTAAAATGGACAAAAAAGCTTGCCATCCGTTGGTTAACGCGATGTATCCGTTCTGTACTCACTACCTCCGTTTTGCTTCCTCTCTATCCGTCCAGCATCCGTTTATGGACGTTTCATCCGCTCAGAAAGTTTTGAGCTGCTCAAAACTTTTGAGCAGAAACTGTATCCAATTCGTCCATTCTGCATCCGCTAGGCATCCGCTAGGCATCCGCTAGGCATCTGTTCTGCATCCGTTACGCAACCGCTATATCTGCTAGGCATCCGTTCCACATCCGTGCAACTCGCATCCGCTCGGACGCAGGGAGGAAGCGGAACGGACGCACAACGGATGCAGAATGGATGCCTAGCGGATGCAGCACGGAAACAAAGTATTTAAAACAGAAAAAACATTTGCAGAGGGGACCTATCTCGGATATTAAGGTTGCCAAGAGGATGCCTAGAGGATGCCTAGAGGATGCCTAGAGGATGCAAAGGGACATTTAGGGGAAAACCTATACTGCCTATAAAAAGGGGGAGCAACTCACCTGCATCTCACTTTCAGACCAGCAGCCCAGCTGTGCAGACCTCTGCAGCCTTCATCTGACTCTTGCTCTTCCACAGCATCCAGTCATTTGTGGTCAGAGAAGTGGTGCAGGCCATCATCGAAGAATACATGGAGGAGCTCCTCCAGTGCCCCTCCACTGAAGAAGGATGGAAGAAAGTTGCAGAGCAGTGGCATCAGAGGTGGAACTTACCACACACCGTTGGAGCCATCGATGGCAAGCAGGCCATCATCGAAGAATACATGGAGGACCTCCTCCAGTGCCCCTCCACTGAAGAAGGATGGAAGAAAGTTGCAGAGCAGTGGCATCAGAGGTGGAACTTACCACACACCGTTGGAGCCATAGAGGGCAAGCACGTGGGCTGCAAAGCTCCAGCGAAGTCGGGGTCCACTTATTTCAACTACTTCTTCAGCATCGTCCTCTTTGCCATGGTCGATGCTGACTACAAGTTCATGTACATCGATGCTTCAGGCAATGGCTCATCTTCAGATGCCCAGGTATACAACACCAGTGACCTCAAGGAGGGGCTGGAATGCAACCTCATCGTGGGCTTCCCAGATCCAGACCCCCTGCCCAATGAAATGCAAGATGTGCCCTACTTCATCGTGGGGGATGACGCCTTCTCCCTCCGAACTTACCTCATGAAGCCCTACACCTCCAAATGCCTCACCCGTGAAGAGAGGATCTTCAACTACAGGCTGTCCAGGGCAAGGCGGGTCGTGGAGAATGCCTTTGGCATCCTGGCCAACAGGTTCCAGGTACTTCTCAGCACCATGCAGCATCGCCCAGAGACCATGAGGAGGATCGTGGAAGCTTGCTGCATCCTGCACAATCTCATGCACACCCGCTACCCAGTCTTGCAGAACAGGCTTGTGGACCTCCAACAAGGGAATGGGGACATGGAGCCTGGGGAATGGAGGCAAGGGCAAAATCTGATAGACACTGAGATGTGCAAGGCCCCAACAGAGCCTCACATAAAGGGAAGAAGCAGCGCAACCTCCTGAAACACTGGTGCAACTCTCCAGCTGGAGCGGTGGAGTGGCAAGACAGGATGATAGATGATTAGTGGATGTTTCCTTCAGCCTGTCTCATCACACTGATGAGATTGGGCCATGTATGTTGGGTGGGCCTACAATGATCAGGGCATTTAATAAAGAGTTGTGTTTGTGTTGACATGTGTGGATGATTATTACATTGTTATTGATAATAAAGGGCCATAGGTGTGGCACTTGGGAGGGTGGACCATACAGTCCCACTATGCTTGCACTGGAGGTTTATCTATCCCCACACCTATTGCCCATCCCAAAAGTATCCCTGCTCATTCCACAGGTATCCCTGCCCACCCCACTGCTATCTTAACCCATCCCACAAGCATGCAAAGGCTTAAACCATTTCTAAAAGTTTCCACCAAGACTTTATTAAAAAAAAGAAATGAAGCCAGTGTGTGAATCAAAGATAGACTTTATTGAACAACAAGCTGTAAAAGAAAAATGACCCAAGTCAAGTGTCCAAATAAAGTCCACAGGTAGCCAATCAGCCAGTCTCTGGCACTCCTCTTGGTCACTCGTAGGTGTGCCCAGTCTCAGGAGTGAAGGGTCCAGGTGCTGTGGAGGTGGCTGGTGCTGGAGTGCTAGTCTGTATAATCACTGGGGTGCCTGCCCCTGAGAGGACAACAGGGGATGGTGTGTTGAGGAAGCTCTCGGACAGCTGGCTCAGCCCCGTGATGTTGAGAGCTCCTTCCTCCATGCCATGTGGTGTTAGCCCCAGTACCGAGGATAGATGTACTGAGGCAGGGCTTGGCTGTGGGGTGGAGGAAGGAGCAGTGTAGTGGGGCTGTCTGGTCTGCAGCTGGGTGATGACTGGCGTTGGTGGCATCGTTGGCGTGGGTGGCATCGGTGGCATCAGTGGAACCGGTGGCAACGGTGTCGCTCAATGACTCTGTGCCTGGACTGGGAAGGGCTGCTGCCTGTGCTGCTGGACCTCCTGGTAGCCGTAGCCCTGGTAGGTGAGGGGCTGTGGAAAGCCTTGGAATGGGAGGGACATCACCTGGGGTGGAGGAGCAGACCTGGACTGGGTGGGAGCAGGTTCCTCTGGATCTGGAGGGTTGTGAAGCAGCTTGGTGATCCGGTCCTTCACCACCTGGTACTGGGGTTCCGCCATGTCCCTGAGGGTCTGGTTGACATAGGTGAGGAAGGGCTTGCGGTTGGAGGATGAGGAGTCGGTGCTGACCAGCTGAGAGAGGAGATCTATACTGGTGCGGATGGTGTCCCTGATCTCCAGCAGGACAGTGTGGCTCTGCCCCTCCTGCTGTCTGGCTCTCTGCCTTTCTGTGGAGGTGGAGCTGGGGGGGTGGATGCGGGTACGGCTGTGGTGGACGCACCGTCTCCTTTCTCCCACCGCACCAATCTTCCACGCGCTCCACCACGGTTACAACACCTGTCCGCGGGTTCTCCGCCATGGCATGCTCCACAGAAACCTGCCTGGAGACAGGGACTGACTCTCGGCCAGAAGAGGACTGGCTCTCAGCAGGCTGCTGGAGAGAGAGGGTTGTGAGAGGGGCTCCTGGTGCTCCTCGGTGGCGGATTTCACCCTCCAGGAAGCTGCACCTTGCCATGACGTAGGTCTCTCTGTCCGTCAGCTTAACCGTGGCCTGGCCAGATTTCTTCAGGTGCAGCTTCCCGTACCAGGTGTGCATGTGCTTCCACCAGCTGAGGAGCACATCCGATGTGTAGCCCAGACTCTCCGCCCTCTCTCTCCAAGCAGCCTGTTTTCTTTTGGTGTCCCTGTATAGCTGGTGTCCCTTCCACCACAGATAGTCATTCTCTCTCAGCCACTCCAGCACGTCATCCTTGTGTTCCTCCTCAATATAGTATAGTCTCCTCTCCCGTCCCCGCATACGCCTCTTCCTCCCTTTGGCAGGACCAGATGGGCCCTCATCAGAGGGGCTCCCAGGTAGTACGGGCTGCTCCTCCACACCAGCAGCAGCAGCAGCAGCAGGATCATCATCATCATCATCATCATCATCACCAGCAGGATCATAATCATCATCATCATCATCAGCAGCAGCAGCAGGATCATCATCATCATCATCATCATCATCAGCAGCAGCAGCAGCAGCACCAGCAGGATCAGCAGCAGCAGCAGCACCAGCAGCAGCAGCACCAGTAGCAGCAGCACCAGCAGGACCAGGATCAGCAGCAGCAGAGTAAGCACCAGCAGCGCCAGCAAGACCAGGAGCACTAGCAGGACCAGGAGCACAAGCAGGACGAGCAGGACGAGCAAGACCAGGAGCACGAGCAGTACGAGCAAGTCCAGGAGCACAAGCAGGATGAGCAGGACCAGCAGGACCAGCAGGACCAGGAGCAGCTTCAGCAGAGTAAGCACCAGCAGAAGCACCACCGCCAGGAGCAGGTTCAGCAGAGTAAGCACGAGCAGAAGCACCACCACCAGGAGCAGCTTCAGCAGAAGCTCCAGCACCAGAAGAGTGAGCTCGAGCAGCAGAAGCCCCAGCAGAAGCAGAGTCAGGGACAGAGGGCAGGAGGGTGGCCCTGTCCCTCTTGCCAGGGATGGCGGCAGGTTGCTGAGGCTTTCACTTCTTCCCCATGGTTGTGGGGTTGCTGGCTGGCAGGGAGGCTGGCAGGCACCAAGGCTGGCAGGAAGCCTGGCAGGAAGGCATGCAGGCAGGCAGGCACTAAGGCTGGCAGGCAGACTGGCTGGCAGGGCGGCTGGAACGCAGGCTGGCAGCAAAGCTGGCAGGCAGGCAGAGAGCAAGGCTGGCAGGGAGGCTGGCCAGGAGGCTGGGAGGCAGGCTTGGAGGCAGGCTGGCAGGAAGGCTGGCAGCAAGGCTTGCAGCAAGGCTTGCAGGCAGGCATGCAGGCAGGGCAGGCAAGGACTCGATGTATCCGGCAGCAGGTCTTTCCTCTGAATGCTGGCCACATGCGAGCTGCTTCTCTTTATGTCCGCGGGGCTTATGCAATGCATCCCCCCCGCATGCACAATTAACGTTCGGCATCCGTTCGGCTTCCGCTGTGCATCCGCTAGGCTTCCGCTCTGCATCCGCTAGGCTTCCGCTCTGCATCCACTTCATCCGCTGTGCATCCGCTGTATCCGTTCCGTTTCCGCTTTGCTGTGGTCCCCAGGAAGCCTAGCGGATGTGCCATCCACTCCCATCCGCTTCCATCCGCTGGGCTTCCGTTCCGCATCCGCTTTCCATCCACTCTGCGTCCTCCCCGCGTCCGTTCCTTTCCGTGTTATCCACTCCGATTATGCAAATTTTTGCCCCTTTTGAGAATGGATAACAACAGATTGAACATTTTGCTCGTCCGTTATGTCCTTTTGACTAACGTTTTGCATCTGTTGGGCATTGTGACAGGGCCTTAAGGGGAAAAATGCCACTGCAGCATCTTTGTGGTTCATGAATCTCCTCCTCCTCCTCCTCCTCCTCCTCCTCCTCCT
>BLBF01000048.1:7790648-7802662 GCA_015471245.1 Laticauda colubrina | reverse complement strand
TCCTCCTCCTCCTCCTCCTCCTCCTCCTCCTCCTCCTCCTCCTCCTCTTCCTCCTCTTCAGATCATGTGAGACAACAAGGCACATGAATGATTGCAGAAAATCCTGAAGCATTGATGTTTAATTGTAGTGTTTTCTAAACATTTGCTGCCTTGAAATAGATGCACTCCCTTCATAGGGGAAATCTCTTCAACTGGCTCCAAGTTGCCAGCCCCTAGCTTTTGGACTGTGTACTCAAGATGGGATTTGTCTCACAAGATAGGTGGCCTTGCCCTCTGTTCTAGAATCTGCCTGGCCCAGATCTTCAATCTGCTATGTCTGCTCCTTGAAAACAAAAGGATAAGAAAGCATAACACATTATTATTCCTGATGCTTTAGGCAAGGCTTTTAACTATTATTGTTCCTCCAGTTTAGATTGCTCTCACATTTACTTCACTTAGTTTGATATGCTTGTTCTTGTGCTTGATGAAACTAAACCTGAAAACACTCAATAAAAACCCCGAATGGGTTGAAATGGTTGACACCATATTCTTTTTGTTCTGAGTATGTTCTTTCCTTTGTAATAAGCTGTCAATATAACTGTCAGGTTTAATTGCTTCTAAGTAGCTTATCACCTGGATGTTCTCATCCTCTTATCAGCAGAAAGGACCAAGATTCAGCAGAGATTTAAAACGATAAGGTGATGGAGGCATCCCATACTTGGACTTGACTTGGAGTTCTACTGGAATAGGAAAAGAAGATAATAAAGAAAACATCTTAATTATATAAAAAAAGTTTGGCATCAGGCAGACCTGCCAATCCCTGATAAAGGAAAATCTGGAGACCCATGAAAAAAAATCTGGAGATTCTATAAAAAATAGTGAGATTCACGGTCACGTGAATAACTAACCAATCAGAGCGTGTTATATCCAGTGGTAGAAAAAGCAAAATGGAGGCGCCCAGAGTGAAAAGAAATGTGCTGTATGTATATATGACTGTATGGTAATATCAATATTGTGTGATCTGAGAAGTGGCATCATGTCGTTTGTGTGAGAATCAGATTTATGCGCGTATAAGCGCATAAGACCCCCAAATTTGAAAAAAAAAAAAGCGTTTTAAATTTGGCGTGAAATTGGGGAGCCTTGTCGTGAGACCGTGAGACATGCCAAAAAATTGTGAGACTCATGGCAGAACCATGAGAGTTGGCAGGGCTGTTCCTGCCAACATCATACATACATGCCAGTTCCAGAGCATCTGAATTTTTGGATTTGCTGCAAAGGTCATAAATGTGAAAAATGCTCATCAGCCACTTTTTTTCAGTGCCATTGTAATTTTGGTCACTAAACAAGTGACAAGCCTGCACCACAGCTTGACTTCAATACCCAGAATCCTCTCTAGTGTGTGTGCGTGCACTGTCTTCCCTGCAAGTGTCTGGACTTCAACTCCTAGAATCCTCTCCCAGTAAGCGCTTGCTCTGGACTAGTGAGCTTGTCGAGAAGCTGTAACTATAACGCAAGGGATTGGAACTTCAACTCCCAGAATCCTCCCCAGCTGGCGCATGCTCATTCCACCAGACCCAAAGTGTAAAGCCCTCCGGCCCCGGGAGTGGCTGGATTCCAACCTCGCCCCCTGAGTTCTTTCTTCGGCGCTGGCGCACTACCCAGAAGGCTTCTGGGAGTTGAAGTCTAGCATCTCAGGAAGGCTGCAAAGAATGGATGATGCTCGTTCTTTTCCCTCATGGAGCTCAGGGATTTGGGCACCTTCCTGTTACTGCCGTCTTGGCGGGCAAAGCTAATTTGGCGTGAGATTGAGGAGCCTTGTCGTGAGACCATGACACATGCCAAAAAATCGTGAGACTCACGGCAGAACCGTGAGAGTTGTCAGGGCTGGGGTAAGCCACCTTAAGAAGCTTATATGATCTCCTCCTTCATTTAAGAAAATGTGTAAGAGAATTGTAGGCAGAGCTGGGAGTGGAGTACAAATAATCCTCAACTTATGATAACAATTGAGTCCAAAGTTTCTGCACTAAGTAAGACGGTCAACTTAGTTTTGCCCCGATTTATAACCTTTCTTGCCACAGTTGTTAAGTGGATCACTGCAGTTGATAAATTAGTAACCCACTTGTTAAATGAATCTGGCTTCCCCATTGACTTTACTTGTCAGAAGGTCACAAAAGGGGATCACGTGACCTGGGACATATCAATCATCATAAATATGAACCAGTTGCCAAGTATCTGAATTTTGATCATAGGGATACTGCAAAGGTCATAAGCCACATTTTTCAGTGCCTTTGTAACTTTGAACAGTCACTGGTGGTCAGGGCTAAATTGTTACTAGATAAAGGTCAATGTAATTCACCAAGGACTGGCTTTGGCTCTCTTGTAGCAATGCAATGACTCCAAACTGATGACACATTTTACAGGCAGTCCTCAACTCACAACAATTCATTTAGTGACTGTTCAAAGTTACAAAGGCACTGAAAAATGTGGCTTATGACCTTTGCAGTATCCCTATGATCAAGTCATAGTTCTGGTTGAACTCCACAATTATTTACATTATATTGACCTAAGACTGGTGCCTCACTTTTACCACTGAATTCAGAATTCTTGCAACATTGAAGGGAAAAGATTCCTTCAAGACCATGAAGAATTTTTGTCAAGACTAAATTGAAGAAGATGGAACCATAGCTTTACAGTTAAAAAAGCAAGTTCAAATGCTGGAGTGGGCTGCAAGAGGTTCGCAGGGGTTCGGGAGATTCTCTAGCTAAGATTCTGTACAGTTAGGAAAACCCCCAAATCCCATTCTTGGCTGGCCCCACCCACCCCACCCCTCCCAGGATTTCCCACACCGCCTGTTTTGAATGCAGGTAAGTGCAGGCTGTGTTCAAAGGCTCAAGGAGGGGAGGGCAAAGAACGGGCCTCCCAGAAGTTCAGAAAGGCTGGAAATGGGCCCATTTCTGGCTTCCAGAGAGTCTCCAGAGACTGGGGAGGCCGTTTTCGCCCTCCCAGAAGCTCGAGCAAAGCCTCCAGAGCCTAGAGAGGGCAAAAACACCCCCCGCCACTGTGCTGCAGGAGGCCCTCTAGGCCATGCCAACTATGGCCACGCCCACACAGCAACTGGGCAGAGAACCCATTGCTAACATTTTTGAAGCCCATCCCTGTTCAAATGTTCTCAATGTTCACCTGAAATTAATTTTCATGGTTTTGTCCATTTCTGGTGCATAATAGCGCTGGTCAAAAGTGCCTTCTGTATAATACATAAAATATGAGATGGCCTGCAAAGGCTGGTGCATCCTGGAATACCATCTGTGCATTTCTGTTTTCAAGGACATTTGGGCTTGAAAATAATGGCACTGAGTTCAGCTCAACTCTAGAGGTGAACAATGCATTTTACCTCATATCTTCCTACTGATGATATTTGATCTCTTTCCATTACAGTTGCAACTCTTAAATGTTATTGGTTTGAGTTTTCAACAGGATGCCATGACTAAATTGCAGCCAAACCAATTTCCCGATTGGATACATACTATGATCAAGACTCAGCTTCCCTTCTTTTCTTCTAACTATAAGATCGTCTTCAGTAAAAGAAAGGGATTCTTGAAGGTTCATTACAACTGAAATCAAAACAGGGACAGGAACAAGATTATGGTTCCAGATTGCAGATTGTTTTGAAAGCAAATTAATTTTTGCCTTCTTTTAATTTTTTCTTTTCTTTTTAAAGAATAAAACTGGAGAGCAGGGGCAGTGGAGAAGAAAAAAATGGAAAAAGGGATTTCCCAATTGTAAAAATTAGGTAAAAATTTATAAAATGTTCAGAAAAAAATATTATTTCACTAGTTACATTGGATTAACATAACACATAAAGTGTCACCACTTGACACTTTAAAAACTTATTTAAAGTGAGTTAGAAGTTATCCAATGCAATAAAAATAATAATAATTAAGTGAAAGTAATAAGACAATAATTTACAGGCTAACTCAAAGAGTCTGTCTGTCAGAACTGCCATTCTGAAATTCAGCCTTGTTTTGCTAAATGCCAGCTCGCCCTTAAATTATGGGGGAGGGGAAAGAATTGTTGGGAGGGGGAAACAGAAAACATTCATGATGCCATCCCAAGACATGGGAAAATCATCCCAAAGCCAGAGGCCTGGAAATAGAATTTAACAGCTCATCATCTAGCCCGGTGGTGCCTAACCTTTTTGGGCTCCTGTGCCAAAAATTGTGCATGTGCTTTCATGCTTGCACTCATGTGCCAGTACCCAGAAGGCAATGCATACATCCCATGTCTCCTACACATGCACACGCAATCCCTACTCACCCACTCACCCCCCACCACCTCTTTACCTGCATTGCACCTCCCAGCTGAGTTTTGGCTGGTTTGAGGCCTTTTTTGGCATCCCAGAGGCTTTGGGAAATGCTTCTGCAGGCTTTGCAGGCTGAAAACTAGTCCCGTTTCAACACTTCCAGTATTTTTGGAAAAACAGGAAGTGATGAACAGGGCGAGTCAAGCTTCCTCAAGCCTTTGGGAGGCCAAAAGTCAGCTGTGAAGTGCGCGCATATGCAGTGAGATAAGTTTACCTGCAGCTCACATGCTGTCACAAATTGCTCTGCATGCCACCTGTGGCATGCGTGCCATAGGTTTGCCATCACAGATCTAGCCCGAGGTAGCTTGGACTGTGACCAAAACAACTTGTTCAAATGTTACTGAATAATGGGGAGATAACAGGGGGACAGGTGTGTGGTGAAACAGAAATGGGAAAGTTAACTGGAGAAGCTTCACACACAAACTTTCAGATCTGGCTTTGTTGTACTGTAACCACTTGGCTTTTAGTAAAAGTATACCTTTCACACAATGGAATCGAGGGTCTTTCTTCCCTAAGAACCCAAGTTGGGGCAGGTGTGGCACTATCTTCAAATTTTATGACCAATGAGACAGAATTTGATATCCAAAGTTATTATGTGAAAAGAAATCCAGATTTCAGATACAGGTAGTCCTCCATTTACACCACAATTTGGACCAGAATTTCTGTTGCTAAGCAAGGAGATTGTTAAGTTAGTTGTACCCAATTTTACAATCTTTTTTTGCCACGGTTGTTAAGTGAATCACTGCAGTTAAGTGAATTGTGTGGCCATTAAGCAAATCTTGGCTCATCCATTGATTTTACTTGCTGGAAGCAATTTGGAAAGATTGTGAATGGCAATCACATGACTCCAGGATGCTGCAACCATGATAAATGAATGTTGGTTGCCAAGTATCCAAATTCTGATCAAGTGAACTGTGGAATGGCTGTGGTGGTTCTAAGCATGAGGATTGTTGCTTTTCAGGGCTGTTGCGATTTTGAATGATTGCTAAATGAATGGTTATTAAGTGAAGAACTGCCTGTGTAACAGAAGTCATTGAAGAATTATAATTCATAAATGGCCACCAAGTTAAATTAAAGTGTCAGCCCTGGAGCCATCTTTAAATTGGGATCTTCAGGGCTGCCACAGTGGTGGATGGGCAAGCTGTGGGAATGGGAGGAGGGTTGATGGAGACAGTGTGTGATGTATAGTCATAACAACATTTTTTCCTTGGGAATCAAGGATGCTCAGCCTGAACCTGGGGAGTCGTGATGGGGAGTCAACCACAGTTGGGATAGTGACCTGATTGGACCATGTGATGCCCATATGGATGCAGGAAGGAACTTTGAGTTACTTTGGGTGGGGAAAACCCAGGGGCTTTCAGATTTGAGTTTTCCTGGATGTGCCAGTATGACATCTCCAATAAATTCAAGCTTTGAGGAAAATGCCTGCCTTGGAGTTTTGATTCTGTTGGGGGTGATACTTGGAGCCAGCAGTGGGATCCTACCTATTCCACTATTGATTTGGTGATTGCGTGCACGTGCGCAGCACCTAACATACACATTCAGCTTTTCCCACAGCTGATTGTAGTGCCAATCAGCTGAAAAGAAGAGAAAAGCGCAAGGGTGGGTGGGAGGGCCAATCCTGTGCTTTTCTCTTCTTTCTCCTCTCAGCTGATTCTCTGTAGGCTTTTTTCCCCCTCCTCTCAGCAGATCATAGGAAGCTTTTTTTACTACCAGTTCACTTGAACCGGTCTGAACTGGTAGCATACCATCACTGCTTAGAACCCTGACATAAAGTTCATTTTTTTCTTCAGTCCTAATTATCCTGTGAAGTCTGGGTCTGTCCTGTTGGATTGCAGAACCAAACCAGACAGTTATAGAGGTGCAGATGAAAGACTCAATAATTCCTCTGTAGAACTGGATCAGCAACTCAAACTGCCCAAGGAGCATCTATAATGGTGTGGTTTGGTTCTGCAACCCAACAGGACAGATACAGATTTCAGAGAGTAATTAGGACTGCAGCAAAAAACAATTACTACCAACCTGTCTTCCATTGAGGACCTGCATACTGCACGAGTCAAAAAGAGGGCTGTGAAAACATTTACAGACCCCTCACATCCAGGATATAAATTATTTTAACTCCTACCCTCAAAACAATGGTATATCGCACTGCGCACCAGAACAACTAGACACAAGGACAGTTTTTTCCCCGAACACCATCACTCTGCTTAACAAATAATTCCCTCAACACTGTTCAACAATTTACAAAGTTTGCACTACTTTTACTATTAATCTTCTCATCACTCCTAAGGGGCCTGTCACATAGGTTGACGGATGCAAAACGTATGTAAAAAGGACACAGCAGACGAGAAAATATTCCATCCGTTGTTATCCGCTCTCAAAAGTGCCCCGAATTTGCAAAAACAGAGCGGACAACAACGGAAAGGAACGGACGTGGGGAGGATGTAGCCAGGATGTTAAGCGGATGCTCCACGGAAGCCTAGCAGATGGAAGCGGATGGAAGTGGATGGCACATCTGCAGGGCTTCTGGGGGAGCACAGTAAAGTGGATGCACAGCGGAAGGAACGGATGCAGAGTAGATGCCTAGCGGATGAAGTGGATGCATCACGGACGCCTAGCAGATGCCTAGTGGATGGCTAGCAGATGCAAAGCGTTCACTGCGCATGCGGGCAGGATGCATTGCGTCAGCCCCATGGATATAAAGGGATGCAGCTCGCAAGCAGGTCACTATTCAGAGGAAAGACCTGCTGCCAGACACAGCTCCAGCCAGCCAACAACCATGGGGAAGAAGAGGAAGCCTGTGCCATCTGCTGCCAGTCCTGGCAAGAAGGACAGGGCCACCATCCCACCCCCTGGCCCTGACTCTGCTTCTGCTGGGGCTTCTGCTGCTCGGGCTGACTCTTTTGGTGCTGGGGCTTCTGCTGGCGCTGCTCCTGGTGCTGGTGCTTCTGCTGGTGCTTACTCTGCTGGCGCTGCTCCTGGTGCTGGGGCTTCTGCTGGGGCTTACTCTGCTGGCGCTGCTTCTGGTCCTGCTGGTCCTGCTGGTGCTCCTGGTGCTCCTGGTGCTGCTGGTGCTCCTGGTCCTGCTGGTGCTGCTGGTGCTGCTGGTGCTTACTCTGCTGCTGCTGATCCTGGTCCTGCTGGTGTTGCTGGTGCTGCTGGTGCTACTGGTGCTACTGGTGGTTACTCTGCTGCTTCTGATCCTGGTCCTGCTGGTCCTGCTGGTCCTGCTGGTCGTGCTGGTGCTGCTGGTGTTCCTGGTGCTGCTGGTGCTGCTGGTGCTGCTTTTGCTACTACTGTTGTTGTTGCTGCTGCTGCTGCTGGTGTGGTGGAGCAGCCCCTAGAACCTCGAAGCCCCTCTGATGAGGGCCCAGAGGGCCCTGCCAGAGGGAGGAAGAGGCATATGCATGAACGGGAGAGGAGGCAATACTCCATCGAAGAGGAACATGAGGATGAGGTGCTTGAATGGCTGAGGGAGAATGAGTATCTATGGCGGAAGGGACACAGGCTCTATCGAGACACCAAAAGGAAGCAGGCTGCTTGGAGAGAGAAGGCGGAGAGCCTGGGCTACACTTCGGAGGTCTTCCTCAGCTGGTGGAAGCACATGCATACCTGGTACGGGAAGCTGCACCTCAAGAAATCTGGCCAAGCTGATGGACCGGGAGACCTACATGATGGCCAAGTGCAGCTTCTTGGAGGGTGAGATCCGCCATCGAGGAGCAGCCCCTCTGACAACCCTCTCTCTCAGGCAGCCCGCAGAGAGCCAGTCCTCTTCTGACCAAGAGTCAGCTCCTGTGTCCAGGCAAGTATCTGTGGAGCATCCCATGACGGAGACTCCCCCGACAGCTGCACTCCCCGTGACGGAGCGCGTGGAGGACCCCCTGACACAGTGGGAGCAAGGAGAGGGCACTGCCACCAGAGACCAACCCACATCCACCCCCAGCTCCACCTCCACAGAAAGCAGGCAGAGAGCCAGACTGGAAGGGCAGAGCCACACTGTCCTGCTGGAGATCAGGGACACCATCAAAAGCAGCATAGATCTCCTCTCTCAGCTGGTACACACCGACGTACCATCCTCAAACTGCAAGCCCTTCCTCACCGACGTCAACCAGACCCTCCTGGACATGTCCGAATCACAGTACCAGGTGATCAAGGACAGGATCACCGGTGTTCTGCACAACCCTCCAGACCCAGCTGAACCTGCTCCCACCCAGTCCAGGTCTGCTCCTCCACCCCAGGTGATGTCACTGCCCTTCCAAGGCTTTCCACAGGCCCTCACCTATCAAGGCTACGGCTACCAGGAGCTCCAGCAGCACAGGCAGCCCTTCCCAGTCCAGGCACAGGTACATTGGACGCCACTGGTGCCACTGATGCCACCGATGCCACCCACGCCACCGATGCCAGCCATGCCACTGATGCCACCGATGCCACCGATGCTACCAACGCCACCGATGCCACCCATGCCACAGATGCCACCCATGTCACAGATGCCACCCATGCCACAGATGCCACCAATGCCTCACCTCGCTCAGCTGCAGACCAGACAGCCCCACTACACTCCTCCTTCCTCCCCCCTACAGCCAAGCCCGGCTTCAGAACATCTGTCATCGGTCTTGGGACTGACACCCCATGTCCTGGAGGAAGGGGCTCTCAACATCACAGGACTGAGCCAGCTCTCTGAGAGCTTCCTCCACATACCATCCCCTGTTGTCCTCTTGGGGCCAGGCATCCCAATGGCGCCTCAGACCAGCACTCCAGCAGCAGCCACCTCCACAGCACCTGGACCCTTCACCCCTGAGACGATGGGCATGCCTCAGAGTGCCAGAGACTGGGTTGCTACCTGTTGACTTTATCTTTGCTTGGGACACTTTACTTGGGTCATGTTGCTTTTATAATTTGTTATTAATAAAGATTATCTTTGCTTCACACACTTGATTCATTTATTTTAGTCAATAAAGTCTTGGTGGAAACTTTTAGAAATGGTTTAAGCCTTTGCATGCTTGTGGGATGGGTTAAGATAGCAGTGGGATGGGCAGGGATACCTTTGGGATGGGTAATAGATGTGGGATGGGCAGGGATACCTTTGGGATGGGTAATAGCTGTGGGATGGGCAGGGATACCTTTGGGATTGGTAATAGCTGTGGGATGGGCAGGGATACCTTTGGGATGGGTAGTAGCTGTGGGATGGACAGGGATACCTGAGGGATGGGCAGGGATACCTTTGGGATGGATAATAGCTGTGGGATAGATAAATCTCCAGTGCAAGCATAGTGGGACTGTATGGTCCACCCTCCCAGGTGCCACACATATGGCCCTTTATTATCAATAACAATTTAATCATTCATGCACACATGTCAACATAAACACAACTCTTTATTAAATGCCCTGTTCATTTTAGGCCCACTCAACATACATGGCACAATCTCATCAGTGTGATGAGACAGGCTGAAGGAAGCATCCATTAGGCATCTATCATCCTGTCTTGCCACTCCACTGCTCCAGCTGGGGAGTTGCACCAGTGTTTCAGGAGGTTGCGCTGCTTCTTCCCTTCACGTGAAGCTCTGTTGGGGCCTTGCACATCCACAGTATCCATCAGGTTTCACCCTTGCCTCCATTCACCAGGCTCCATGTCCCCATTGCCTTGTTGGAGGTCCACAAGCCTGTTCTGCAAGACTGGGTAGCGGGTGCGCATGAGATTGTGCAGGATGCAGCAAGCTTCCATGATCCTCCTCACGGTCTGTGGGCAATGCTGCATGGTGGTGAGAAGTACCTGGAACCTGTTGGCCAGGATGCCAAAGGCGTTCTCCACCACCCATCTTGCCCTGGACAACCTGTAGTTGAAGATCCTCTCTTCACGGGTGAGGCATCTGGAAGTGTAGGGCTTCATGAGGTAAGTTCTGAGGGAGAAGGCGTCATCCCCCACAATGAAGTAGGGCACATCTTGTGTGTCATTGGGCAGGGGGTCTGAATCTGGGAAGCCCATGATGAGGTTGCATTCCAGCCCTCCTTGAGGTGACTGGCGTTGTATAACTGGGCATCTGAAGATGAGCCGTTGCCTGAAGCATTGATGGACATGAACTTGATGATGCATCGACCATGGCGAAGGGGATGATGCTGAAGAAGCCCTTGTAGTTGAAATAAGTGGACCCTGACTTGGCTGGAGCTTTGCAGGACACATGCTTCCCATCTATGGCTCCAACAGTGTGGGGGAAGTTCCACTTCTGATACCACTGCTCCGCAACTTTCTTCCAGCCTTCTTCAGTGGAGGGGCAGTGGAGGAGCTCCTCCAGGTATTCTTCGATGATGGCCTGCACCACTTCTCTGACCACAATGCTGATGGTGTTGTGTGGTACCCTCCAGCCGTACTGCATGCTCCTGTACGTGGTCCCTGAGGCCAGGTGGCGCTGAGTCAGTGCCACCTTGAGCCCAGGGTCCAGGCTGGGCCGGACGTTGGTGCTCTGCTTGGTCAACCTGGATCTCAGCCGCTCCACAACTTCATCAAACATTGCTGGCGGCATTCTCATGAAGTTCTGGAATGTACGAATGTCTTCGTTCCTCAGCTCCACCATCAGCTTGTTATACAGTCCGTACTCTGCTCTTCTCGCGATCCATCTTCGGACCCAGACACTTCTTGGCCACCTCCTTTTCTTAGAACAGGTGAAAGAGCCTGTAGATGGCTTCACACTCTTGTAGAACGATGGCGGCTACCAAAAGGAGTGTGTGATGATCCATGATGGAGATGACTGTGGAAGAGCAAGAGCAAGATGAAGGCTGAAGAGGTCTGCACAGCAGGGCTGCTGGACTGAAAGTGAGATTCAGGTGAGTTCCTCCCCCTTTTTATAGGAAATATAGGTTTTCCGCTAGGTGTCCTTTTGCATCCTCCAGGCATCCTGCATACATCCTAAATATCCAAGATACATCCCCTATGCGAATGTTTTTTCCGTTTTAATGCTTTGTATGCGAGCTGCATCTGCTTTCATCCTTTCTACGTCCATGCTACTAACACTGCGTGTCCGTTCCGCATCTGTTTCGCTTCCTCCCTGTGTCCGTTTTCCGCTGGAGCGGATGCGAGTTGTGCGGATGCGCAGCAGATGCGTAACGGATGACGACCGGCATCTTAACGGATGTTCCCCGTATGCGTAGTGGATGTATAACAGACGCGTTGGATACATTTTCCGCTCAAAAGGTTTTTTGCAGCTCAAAGCTTTTTGAGCGGATGAAATGTCAGTGGACGGATGCTGGACGCATAGAGAGGATGAAAAACAGATGCAGTGAGTACAGAACGGAAGCATCACATTAACCAACGGATGGCAAGTGTTTCTCTCCGTTTTACATCCTCTTTCCATCCGTTGGTGCTGTGTGACAGGGACTTTATCGCCCATCACCTCCCACTTGTGACTGTATGACCGTAACTTTGTTGCTTGTATCCTTATGATCTATACTGACCATTTCCTATATTATTTGATTGCTTATGTACCCTATGACTATTATTAAGTGTTGTAGCTTATGATTCTTGAAGAATGTATCTTTTCTTTTATGTACACTGAGAACATTTGCACCATGACAAATTCCTTGTGTGTCCACTCATACTTGGCCAATAAAGAATTCTATTCTATTCTATTCTATTCTATTCTATTCTATTCTATTCTATTCTATTCTATTCTATTCTATTCTA
>BLBF01000048.1:7724594-7773218 GCA_015471245.1 Laticauda colubrina | reverse complement strand
GGAGGTGTGTTCCAGCTTTTTTACTGCATTTTTGTGTTCCTCTAGGCAGGTACTTATTCTTCTATTGGTCTGTCCATTTTGTTCTGGAGATGAGTGTCTTGGCTACGGAATTGATCTGTGCTGGATGGTGGTGTGAGAGTGCATGTAGATAGCAGTTTGTATGTGTTTTCTTCTGGTAGATGGTGTGTCCTAGGGAGCCATTGGATTTTTTGTATACTAAGACATCTAGGAAGGGAAGTTGATTGTTGGCTTCTGTTTCCATGGTGAATTGTATTTTGGGATGTAGGCTGTTGAGGTGTGTGAGGAAGTTGTTCAGATCAATTCTGTAGCCAAGACACTCATCTCCAGAACAAAATGCTTAGCCGATGAACAACACTTAAAAACCGAACTACACATCCTCACTAAGGTACTTACAGCCAATGGATTTCCAAAAAAGAAGATTACCCACCTAATCCAAAAAGAAACCCCAACCAAAAGCCAAGACAGAGAACAAGAGAATGGCAAAGCCCTCCTCCCATATATAAAAGGCACTACAGACAAAATCAGCAAGATCCTCCAAAAACACAACATTAAAACAGCATTCTGCACAAACAGAAAAATATCCACCATCCTAAGAAACCCTAAAGACAAAATCGAGTTAGAAAACCAAGGAGTATACGAAATCCCTTGCACTGCCTGCCCCACCACATACATCGGACAAACTAACAGAAGAATAAGTGCATGCATTGAAGAACACAAGAACTCAGTCAAAAAAGAAGAACTGACCTCTTCCCTGGTCCAACACCTCAAAGCCACAGGACATGAAATTGACTTTAAAAATACCAGAACTATCGCCCAAACTGAACACTTCAACAACAGAATAATCAGAGAAGCCATAGAGATAGAGAAACGCCCACACAGCATGAATAGACGAGATGATACCTCCCGCCTACCAACCATTTGGAAACCTGCCCTCATTAATAAACGAGTAACTAACATGAAGAATGACACCAGACCCACACCCGCAAGTGCCACACAAGATGCTACCACCACACTTCCACACAGAAAAAAGACTCACACCCACACAGAAGAGGAGACACGACCACGAACCAGAAACCATACTGCAGCTGCACCACTACCCGCTTCAAACCCCTCTGACCCATACAAGAAGCAAACTGACACCCACCATGAAGATGTGGCACGACCACGAACATGAAGCCAAACAACAAGATCACAGCTCACCAGCTCAAATCCCCCAGTAACTAAGACTAACCTGAGCACAACCAAGCCCCCACCTAAGCAGAACACACCCCCAGCCAATCAGAACACAGCCAAACCCCCACCCAATCAAGTCACACCCCCACTAGCAGTTAAAAGGAAGAAGCAGCTGCAAGCTCACATTACTCTGAGAAGCACAGAGCTGAAGAAACAAGCCTGAAGATGATGAATGAGACTTCATCGAAACGTTGCCTAGATACTTCCAATTCTACGCGGGAGAAAACCCGAATAACCAAAGATCCAAATACAAATACCCGCGAAAACCTCAGAAAACATATAGATATATATATATATATAAATAAATTTTCGCGGGTACTTACATGTGTGCTGTTCAGCTTCCTTCAGGTATTATCCCACGTCATTGTAGTGCTTTTAAAGTTGTAGCAACTTTTCAGCAGAATCTCATCTGCCATCATCAGGCTTCTGTATAGAGTTTGTATACAAACTTATATATATGAATTTTATATATTTATACATGTAAAATCTATATTGTATTTTCATTCTAAGAAATAGCTTTACATACTTTTCTGCCCAGAGAGACCTTAAAGTACATGAAGCACATCAGAAGAAAATAAAACATGAAATGACCTGGAAAGGTGATATAATTTTAACCTTATATCCTTGTTATTGCCACCTTGTCAGGAATGATTTCTTTTCCTCAATAAAGAAACTCTGGCCCAAACTCAAAGATCCTTGACTTGATTTGTTGAAGGTTTAAAAACAAGGAAACCTAAAAGCTACCAGAGGTTGGAAAGAGAAGGGACCAATTTGGGTCCCTCAAGTTATAGAAGAGTTTGATTTTATTTTTCCTGGGTGCCTCTCAAAATCACATTTAGCTGGGGGAAAGGTGCCCAAAGCAACTTCAATAAGATATGGGGGCTTCTGGGTGAGTTCAACTGAAGAACAGAAACACGGAAAAGTTTTGTTATCCATTTGCTTCCTTCGTTTGAAGGAAGTGACAGAGGGACTAAAAAAAAAAAAAAATCAAGGTCATCTATTCTGTTTTGGAAAGACAGACATATGGTTCCAATTTATGTATTTATTTATTTGATTTGTCAATTACTTACAAAATAATAGGTATAAGGATAACATAATTATGAATTCAAGAAATGAGTACATATAAGAAAAATAAAAGAAATAGGACAGGAACGGTAGGCACTTTGGTGCGCTTAGGCACACCCCCTACAGACCTATTAGGAAAGGGGTGAGGTCAATCGTAGAAAGTCTAAGGTTAAAGTTTTTGGGGTTTGGATAAGAAACCATAGAGTCAGGTGGAGTGTTCCAGACATTGACCACTCTGTTGCTGAAGTCGTATTTCCTGAACTCAAGTTTGGTGCGATTAACTTTGAGTTTGTATCTATTGTTTGCTATTGTATTGTTATGGCAGAAGCTGAAGTATTTGTTGACATTACAGCTAGGACATTACAATGTATGATTTCATATACTATACTTAGATCGGACCGAAGACTTAGGTAGGACCAATGATTTAATGGTTTGCAAAATTGATTCATATGGATTAGCTATATATGTGTATTGGTATGTAAAAAAGACCTCGGGAGACAGTGAAGAAATTATGCCTAGGAAAGATTTTGATCATATGGAACATAGAATAATAGGTCTCTCAAAGGCATTTTTTCCAAAGATGTTCTTCCACAAGGGAAAAAACAGCCCAGTTGGGGCAAAGAAAGAGAAGAGACCCTTTCTAATTTTTTAAACTGTAAAAAAGACAGCAATAGTTAGATATTCAGATTTGCAAGATTCTGTTATTGTAGCCTGTCAGGCTCCAAAACAAAAAATGATACTTGATGATTCTTCAAGCTGAGATCTTTATTATTTCCATGCCTGCAGACAGAATCCTGCCAGATTAAGCACTCTCCTATCTGCATCTTAACATACACTCTGTGAACTGTTAGGGAGAGACTCTTTTCACCCTCTTTTTTTCACAAAAAATATATGGAGTGGTGTGTTTCTTATTCCTCTGAAATGTATCCACTCTCTTCTGAAAATCCACCTCCTTACTACAGTCCATCACAAAAGTAGAATTAGCTCATCTGATTGTATTTCCAGTCTAGTCTACTTGGGAAGGCTGACAGGATAATTATAATTCATCATGGCTTCCATTTATTTTTGTATGTCTATGAATATAGAACCTGGATGCTTAAACCCATTTTAATAATTTTTGTGTGTGTTTTTTAGCTTTTTTGAATAAAGCTAATGAAATAAAAATTTCAAAAAAGCTGAGAGGATGATTGCAATCGGTCCATTTTCACATATTGTATATACTATTCTTTCATAAACACCAAAATCTGGATGAGTATTTAAATCAGGAGGGAAGAAACAGCATTTCTCCTAACTAAAAATAAGATGATAATTTTTTTTTATTGAACATATGATGAGAACATGACAAAAAGGAAGTAAACATATCCACATAATTATATACAAAACTTTTATGGGTGTCCGGAAGTGGCCTCATAACTGGATATTCATTTATCCAGGCAATTACTTCTGGCATTGCTTTTTGCAGATCTGATGATAGTGATGATGATAATGAAAGGAGAGAGAGAAATAATAGATAAAATAATTGCAAAGCTAAGCTTTTAGATGAAATATTGATAGATGAAAGATAAAATATTTGATTGAAAAGCCGCTGATTGTGTCAATATGCACTATCTATTTGTAATGATAGCTAGAGAATAATAGACAAATTATTTGATTGAAAAGTCATAAGGATCAGGTGGATGTCTATGGTAATAATTTCAGATTGTACTCTTTCTGTCTACAGTAAATAAATCCTGCTTCATCAGAATATATTGGGCTCCTAGTAAGAATCCTAAACAACACTGCAAAATCTGTGTTTATTAAATAAATTGGTCTATAGACAGCAAATGCATATGACCTTTACTGGTTTAAGAATTACATTAATTTTATGTTACTGAGGAGAAGCTGGTCAGATACCAGATTTAAAAAATCAGGCTTGAAAGCATCTGTGTATACTTTATCTATCAGAAAACGTGCTTTAAATACGATCAGTAGTGTGTTCATTTTCTTTCTCTCAAGCCTTTAATTGCACAGCAAGATCAAGGGGAGAAAATCCACATGGGATTTTTTTTTCTCTTAATTAGTTTCCATGCCAGAAATTAAGCACTGAAGTACATAATATTGAGAACACAATAGACACCCTTCAACTCTCCTTTATTAGTAGGTTCTTTAAAGGCAGGGCAGGACAGTGGTGGGATTCAATTTTTTTTTTAACTACTGGTTCTGTGGGCATGGCTTGGTGGGCGTGGCAAGGAAAGGATACTGTAAAATCTCCAGTCAAAGGTGGTATTTGCCAGTTCTCTGAACTACTCAGAATTTCTGCTACCATTTCTCCAGAACTGGTCAGAATCTGTTTGTTGAGGTAATTCCCCGTTAGGAGAATGAGCACATACAGGGTGACGTATAGAGAGTTGTGTTGGAATAATACACACACAGTACACAGATATACTGTACAGCTAATGAAGGTTTTTACTTCCAGAAAGGTTTAAGCAAAGTTCAAAATAGGCAGTCCAAAAGTCATTCACAGGTTAATCAGTCACTTTTTCAATCCAGGAATATTCCAGTAACAAAGTCCAGTGTCAAAAATAGTTAAGTATCAGACTTAAGCCCATGTCACAATGCCCAACGGATGCAAAAAGGACACAGCGGATGAGCAAAATGTTCCATCCGTTGTTATCTGCTCTCAAAAGGGGCAAAAATTTGCATAACCGGAGCTGATAACACGGACGCGGGGAGGATGCAGGTCGGATGCAAAGCGGATGCGGAACGGAAGCCCAGCGGATGGGAGCGGATGGGAGCGGATGGGAGCAGATGGCACATCCGCAAGGCTTCTGGAGGACCTCAGCAAAGCGGACGCAGAACGGATACAGTGGATGCAGAGCGGATGAAGCGGATGCACAGCGGATGCACAGCGGAAACCTAATGGATGCCTGGCATTAATTGCGCATGTGGGGAGGATGCATTGCATCAGCCCCGTGGATATAACGGAAGCAGCTCGGAAGCAGGTTGCAATTCAGAGGAAAGACCTGCTGCTGGACAGATTGGCTTCCTTGCCTGCCCTGCCTGCATGTCTGCCTGCCAGCCTTGCTGCCAGCCTTGCTACCAGCCTTGCTGCCAGCCTTCCTGCCAGCCTTGGTTCCTGCCAGCCTCCCTGCCAGCCAGCAACCCCACAACCATGCGGAAGCACAGCAAGCCTCAGCCATCTACTGCCAGCCCTGGCAAGAGGGACAGGGCTACCATCCCACCCCCTGGCCCTCACTCTGGTTCTCCTGGGGCTTCTGCAGCACGGGCTCGCTCTTCTGGGACTGGAGCTTCTGCTGCTTCTGCTTCTGGAGGAGCTGATGACAAGCACTCCAGCACTAGCCACCTCCACAGCATCTGCACCCTTCACCCCTGAGACTGAGCGACCAAGAGGAGTGCCAGAGACTCATTTTTGTCTTATAGCTTGTTGTTAATAAAGTCTATTTATGATTCACACACTTGCTTCATTTCTTTTTTTGAATAAAGTCTTGCTGGAAACTTTTAGAAATGGTTTAAGCCTTTGCATGCTTGTGGGATGGGTTGAGATAGCAGTGGGATGGGCAGGGATACCTGTGGGATGGGTAATAGCTGTGGGATAGATAAACCTCTAGTGCAAACATAGTGGGACCGTATGGTCCACCCTCCCAGGTGCCACATCTACGGCCCTTTATTATCAATAATAATGTAATAATTATCCACACATGTCAACACAAACACAACTCTTTATTCAATGCCCTGTTCATTGTAGGCCCACCCAACATACATGGCCCAATCTCATCCGTGTGATGAGACAGGCTGAAGGAAGCATCCATTAAGCATCTACCATCCTGTCTTGCCACTCCACTGCTCCAGCTGGGGAGTTGCACCATTGTCTCAGGAGGTTGCGCTGCTTCTTCGCTTCATGTGAGGCTCTGTTGGGGCCTTGCACATCCTCAGTGTCAATCAGGTTTCGCCCTTGCCTCCATTCACCAGGCTCCATGTCTCCATTGCCTTGCTGGAGGTCCATGAGCCTGTTCTGCAAGACTGGGTAGCGGGTGCGCATGAGATTGTGCAGGATGCAGCAAGCTTCCATGATCCTCCTCATGGTCTCTGGGCAATGCTGCATGGTGGTGAGAAGTACCTGGAACCTGTTGGCCAGGATGTCAAAGGCGTTCTCCACCACCCACCTTTCCCTGGACAGCCTGTAGTTGAAGATCCTCTCTTCATGGGTGAGGAGTCTGGAAGTGTAGGGCTTAATGAGGTAGGTTGTGAGGGAGAAGGCGTCATCCCCCACGATGAAGAAGGCAGATCTTGTGTGTTGTTGGGCAGGGATTCTGGATCTGGGAAGCCCCCGATGAGGTGGCCTTCCAGCTCCTCCTTGAGGTGACTGGCATTGTATACCTGGGCATCTGAAGCTGACCCGTTGCTGAAGCATCGATGTACAAGAACTTGTAGTCAGCATCGACCATGGCGAAGAGGACAATGCTGAAGAAGCCCTTGTAGTTGTGATAAGTGGACCCTGAGTTGGCTGGAGCTTTGCAGGCCACGTGCTTGCCATCGATGGCTCCAACGGTGTGTGGTAAGTTCCACTTCTGATACCACTGCTCTGCAACTTTCTTCCAGCCTTCTTCAGTGGAGGGGCACTGGAGGAGCTCCTCCTTGTATTCTTCGATGATGGCCTGCACCACTTCTCTGACCACAATGCTGATGGTGTTGGATGGCACCCTCCAGCCATTCTGCATGCTCCTGTAGGTGGCGCAGAGTGAGTGCCACCTTGAGCCCAGGGTCCAGGCTGGGCTGGAAGCTGGTGTTTGCCTTGGTCAACCTGGGTGTCAGGTGCTGCACAACTTCGTCAAACATGGCTGGAGGCATCCTCATGAAGTTCTGGAACGCCCGAGTGTCTTCGTTCCTGAGCTCCACCATCAGCTTGTTGTACAGTCCGTCCTCTGCTCTTCTGGTGAACCATCTTCGATCCAGACTCTTTTTGGGTGGCTCCTTTTCTTCTTGCAGTAGAGTTCACAGAGCCTGCCGATGGCTTTGCACTGTTGCAGAACGATGGTGGCTGCCGAAAGGACTTTGTTACAATCCACGGTGGACATGACTGGATGCTGTGGAAGAGGAAGAGGCAGATGAAGCCTGCAGAGGTCTGCACCGCTGGGCTGCTGTTCTGAAAGTGAGATGCAGGCGAGTTGCTCCCCCTTTTTATAGGCAGTATAGGTTTTCCGCCAGGCATCCTCTAGGCATCCTCTCGGCATCCTCTAAACATCCTTAATATCCAAGATAGGTCCCCTCTGCGAACGTTTTTTCCGCTTTAAATGCTTTGTTTCCGTTCTGCATCCACTAGGCATCCGTTCTGCATCCATTCTGCATCCGTTCCGCTTCCTCCCTGCGTCCGGGCGGATGCGAGTTGCGCGGATGCATAGCGGATTCCTAGCGGATATAGCGGATGCGTAACGGATGCGTAACGGATTCGTAACGGATGCGTAACGGATGCCTAGCAGATGCAGAATGGACAAACTGGATACATTTTCAGCGCAAAAGTTTTGGGCAGCCCAAAACTTTTGGAGCGGATGAAACGTCCATAAACGGATGCTGGACGGATAGAGAGGAAGCAAAACGGAGGCAGTGAGTACATCGCGTTTTCGAATGGATGGCAAGGTTTTTTTGTCCGTTTTACATCCTCTTTGCATCCGTTGGTTCAGTGTGACATGGGCTTTACATTAAATCCAGTAATATCAGTCAATTAGGAAAATGGAGCAATAGCAATACTTTCCAACAGAAGGAAATATAGATACACTCTCTTCTCTTCTGAGACTCAGACTAAGAGAAACCAGGTTTCTGGCTCCATCTTATGGCCGTTTGAGAAACCACACCCAATTGCATGCTCTTGCATTCCCTTAAAGAGACAGTATTAAAATGTTTATCCTGGTTTATATATTTCTAACCCAAATACCTGTTAGGTGTTTCATATTCCTAACATTATTGAACACCACTTCTGGGGCAGGACCACTTGAAACATTTTGATTCTATTTTTTAATGTTGCAGGACTGAACAGGAATCCATTAGATTCCCCCCATCTGCTGACTTTTTTCTTTAGAGACATTCATCTTTCTCAGCCACAACACAAACTCTTTGACTTCACTTGATTATGCCAACAGTAACCGTTCAGCTGAGAGTAAAAAGTCTCATTCATTTGCTATCACATTTAATAGTAATTTTTTTTTCTCCCTACATTTTGAAATTTTCACACACATTATTTATGGCACAGACCTGGTTATTTTTCCTAAGGACCTGACTATTGGCCTGGTTTGGGCTGTTTGAGTATACATGCTCTGCTGGTAAATGTAGTTATTGTATCTTTATGAATTGGACTGTGCTTGTAGCTTTGGGCTGTCAGAGTGTTTGCAGCATGACTACTGTTGTAAGACAACCCAGGAGCACAACACAGCACACAGGGCCTTTGTCTTTTAACAGTGGTTTATTTCCAAGACTACTATATACATACATATACGTGGTAGGCAAATATCTGGCAAGCAATCAGTCTTCATTACTCTACACGGAGAACTACAATGGAGATAGAACACAAGGAAAAGAGAGATATGCCCTCTCATGGCCACTCTTATATAGATAGCTTCTTAAAGTGGCAATAACTCTGCTGACTCATCCTCATTTGCATTTACAGCAGCCTTAAAACAGCTGCTTAGCTATTAAATCTCAATACCTTAACATGGCCTTTTAGATTTTGTGGAAATATTGTAATTTCAATGGATGTCCTCTGCTCAGAGTCACTTTTTGAAGACACACAATTAAAAATCGAGGTGAGAATTGTTAGCATACTCTAAGTATGCTTTATTTTGCTTATTTAACATATGGCATGTGTTAGCCAGGGATCACTGAAATGGCTGGCTGCCTCTGTGAAAGGAACTTTTTCAGGCGGCATTATTTTTACCAGCGGATCGGGAGAAGCTTCTTTCTTGTCCCTTCCTGGTTTATTTGCTCATGGAATTGAACCACTGGGCTGCTGGCCTTAGCAGTGAGCAAGCCCAGCACTTGTGAGCTACTGTGGCCCCTATTCTTCTGACTAAATTTTTATAACAGACCTTATTTGTTTTTATATAACACTTTCCCCTACTGTTCTTTTCATGGATTTCCCTTAGAATCTGCACAAAAGGACTTTATTTTGTAGAACAGATGATCTGAGCCAAAACTTGTTTTGAACAAACTTCTCAGCTTTTAACTTTAGGTAGCCATCAAATCTTTGGATAAGAGCAGTCACTTGTTATAATTAAAGGAGCAGGATTATCTGAAAACTGAGTCAGTGTTATAAAGATGATTTATATAGGTAATAAAATATGAGCAAACTTGCTGTAAAGTTGTACAGCATCCTTTTCTCCAGAGAGCAATAATAGTAAAGCTGAAAATCTGAGAGTATTCATGGTTATAAATGGATTGTGTGTATGAATAATTTTAGAGGCTACAAGTAAAACATTTGTTTGTATGAATGTTTATTGCCCATAGATTTTACTTGTGGGGCGTTAATTCTCTCCTTGCCTTTTTAAAATTAAAACTGATGCTCATTCATCTTTTATTAAAAATGTTTATGCACAATAATTTATGCAGTTGGCACCTTACTATTTACATAATAAAAACATGGCATGTGATTAATCTTCCTATATTTTTCAGTTAAGCAATAATCTAAGTCTGTGAACAATCTTTAGGCTAGGTCATAAAATGTAAATTAATCATGGCTTTTACAAATGAATCTTGCCATTTGCTTTGACACAGGGGGCAAAGAACCAATACTCAGCAACTTGGGAGTTGTAAAAACTCAAATCATATTTTACAAGTAACATTTGCTTTTGTGCTGAGGTTTTTGTCAGATTATGTGATACATGTCAAAATTTGGCTTAATTTGACAAGCATATGTGAGACAATAAGAATGGAATCCAATAGTCCTTTTCTCACATGAGGATCAGTATGTCAATTCATTATTTTCATTTCTCTAACACAGATTCATAAACATCAATACAACTTATTTAATACATAGATTTCCTTTCAATGTAAGAACAAGCTTCCTGGTGATAAGATGTACATAACATGGACCAGAGGTGGTATTCAGTAGATTCTGACCAATTCTGGAGAACCAGTAGTAGAAATTTTGAGTAGTTCGGGGAACTGGTAGCAGGCATTTTGATTAGTTTGGAATATCACTTCTGACTGCCCCTGCCCCTATCTATTCTCTGCTTCCCAAGTCCCAGCTGATTGGCTGGGTTTTCTTTGATTGCCCTGCATAGGAGAACGGAGCTGGAAAGCAGGTTAGTGGGGAGACAATGGGGATTTTACACTATCCTCACTCTGGAGTGAGTGGGAATGGAGATTTTGCAGTATCCTTCTCCTGCCATGCCCACCAAGCCATGCCCACCAAGCCATGCCATGCCCACCAAACCACACCCACAGAACCGGTAGTAAAAATTTTTGAATCCCACCATTGACATGGACTCTATCCTTGGAGGATGAATTGAAGAACTGAAGAAGCTTCTTGGATGAGAAGTGAAAGGTTTTTTTAAAAAAAACCCAAGGAAGTCCAGTTGTCTTTTGGAAAAAGCATCCTCAGGACAACCATGAGCTGAATGTTTGAGAATCTCCATAGACATTCTACTGGATGGTTGAATTAGTTTTCCTGCACAGTGCAGATGCACTAGATCCGTGTTTCACAGCCTCAACAACATTAAGGGAATTGGGCTTCATGTCTCAGAATTCCTGAGACAGCCATTCTGGGAGCTGAAATCCAAAGTTCCTGAGGAGCATTAGACGAGAAGAACTTTGATGCCCTTTCCAACTCCTCACTACTACAACATTAAAGCTGACTTCCCATACTGACCTTGAAAGTTGGAGCTTCATCTTCAAAGATGAGGCCAATTTGTTCCCTTTTGTCTGCGTCATTTTGACTCCAATTGTCCATAATCAGTGTCATAGTTTCCTACCATTTCAAGATAAGAAATATAAGTGTGGGGTGAATCTTAAATAAACTTAATAGAAGCAAAGGGCACAATTCCCCATTTCTTCTTGCCTCCCAATTTTGGATGTTTTTACTTTCTCTTGCTTTCTTTCCCAGATGTTACATCTGGTGCCTGGAAGAAGTTAACTGTGTCCCAGGTCTTATGAGTTTATGATTGAAAAACAGAACCCCCCAAATATCTTTAACCCCTTTCTCTTGGGATGTTACATTTTAAGTAGATAATCTGAAATGCTAATTAATCATGTGGCTCATTTGTTATCAACAATGGGACATGGACTTCTGACTTTCTTTCATTTCCCTATTAATTCTGTAAGAATCTCTGCATGAAGTAATACCAGGATGTCCATAAATCACAACAGTAAGAAATCAATGAACTTCTAAAGTCCAAGTGAAATGAGATTCCACAGTTCTTTAATTATGCCGAAATCCCTTTATGACTTCAGGGGTGCAGCCTTTTTTTTGTTTTCTAATAAATAGCCATTTAGTTTGTGAATGGAAACTTCTGTGCATACAGGTAGTCCTTGATTTATAATGATTTGCTTAGTGACTATTGTAAGTTGCAACAGCACTGAAAAAGTGACATATGACTGTTTTTCACATTTACTCTTGTTGCAGCATCCCTTTGGTCTCATGGTCAGAATTGGACACTTGGAAACTGATCTGTATTTACGACAGTTGCAACAAGCCAAAGCCATGTGATAATCATTTATAACCTTGGGTTCTAACAAATGAAGTCAATGGGCGGAGTATATTCGCTTAATGACCAAAGGTTCAATTAACAGATATAGTGATTCATTTAGCAACTGTGGCAAGAAAATCATAAAATCGTACAAAATTCACTTAACAATTGTCTTGCTTTGCAACAGAATTTTTTGGCTCAGTTGTAGTCAAGGACTACTTGTAATTACCTCAAAGCTTATGAAGTTGTAGAATGCAATGGCCAAAGCACCAGAGTTGGATTAAGACATGGTATTGGAAGGAAGGGATGCTGCGTAGAGAACAGACAAGAGAGCACTCAGCCCACAGTTGCATAATGGGCAAGAAAAGAAACCCACAAGGGAATCTGTCTAACTTCTTAGGCAGTAAAAAAGACAGCAGGAGGTTTACACAGACTTGCAACATTTTGTTAATGTAGCTTTGCAATAAAGTAGAATTAGCTCATCTGCTCATTATTTTTGTCTGAGCTATATGAGAGAGTTGATGAGTACCTTCTTTGCTGAGGGATCAAACAGGTAAATATGATGAAATCTGCTGAATGGCAGTCAGAGGCCCTTTTTAAGGTGACACAAAAACCTGATTGAATACATCATCCTTATTCACAAAATTCTTTATTGGTGCAGAAACAGAGGAATTATCAATCATCCAGTGTCCTGCTTTCCCGATTTTAATGTAAATAAACATAAACATTAAACTATATTTTTTACTAGCTGAACTAGGTAATGTGTGCTTTCTCTGATCTGAGCATTGATTAAAAACTAAAAGCTCAATTCTTTTCCTTCCTTTTTGTTGTAATACTATAAATCTTGATATATTGTATTATTTCAATGCAGATTTCAATGCAGTAATATTTATGTAGTTGGATTAAAATGATGAACATTCTATTAGTTAGGAACCTTATAATATTGCAGATAGAAAAAGAAAAGTAAACTTTCTAATAATTGTAATTGCAATGTGGAATATTACAGGTAAGATGAGTTTATTTGACTTTTCATCAAAAAGGAAGAATAACATAAAAAGAACCCCTGCAAACCCCATCAAAGTATTAATGATATTACAATAGTTTTGGCCTTGAACTAAGTGCTTAATATTAAGATCTCCACTGTATTACTATTACTACTAGTATATGTGTTTATATATTGATATTAGATTTACATTTCTAGATGACCACATGCATTAATTCAAATTATTTTCTTGGCAACAGTACAGAAGTATTTTGCTTCTCTTTGTTTCCAGGTTGTTTCCCCCCCCCCCAACTTCCAATTCTACAGCCCTGAGATTTCCTATTGGTGCCCTATCCTATATTAACTAGGTGCAATGCTGCTTAGTCTTGAGGCTGCACAACATCAGTCATTGCTGCCACCTCCTGAAATGTTAATACACAGGGTTAATTTTTTTCGTAGTTTGATTGTATCAATATTTCATTCATCAAGAAGAAATATTTTTTTCACTCCACCAGTATGCAGCATGCTTATGAAATTATGCATAATACTAATTCTATTTGCAATGCTTGGGAAGGAAAAAAGAAGACCTTATTTCTACTAAAATGGAAACTGAGTTACTGCTACAATTTTCATCCTTAATCTGTTCAGGACAGGCTTCTTATCTTTGGTTTCTTATTTTAATGTATTTTTAATTGCCTATTCAAGCACACCTATAGCAATTAAGGAGAAAATATCTTCCCTTTTGAAAAATGTATGAGCTTTGCAATTAGAAGTAATTGTCCTTGTTAATTAAAAAGCACTTCTTGGTTTTTTGTTGACTATATTTCCTCCACTTCCTCTGTATTAAAGGAGTAGTTGATGGCTTTGGAAATTTCATTATAGGGCAGACTTTGCCCTTCTTCTCCTTCGATAGAGCGTGACTGAATAAAAGTCTTCCATTCTAGACTGAAAATTCGGTTAGAGAATTGAAACAAAGCATCTCATTTGACAGCAATCAATCAACTGTTCCTATATTGTGCAAATACCATTTCATTGTATAGAATAAGCATCTCATTTGACAGCAATCAATCAACTGTTCCTATATTGTGCAAATACCATTTCATTGTATAGAATAATAGAATAATAGAGCTGGAAGGTCTTCTTGAGGTCTTCTTGTCCAACCCCTTGCTTGAGCAGAAGACTCTATGTTGTTCCAGACAACATAGAGCTATCCAGCTCTCTTTTTGCTATCCAGTCTCTTTTCAAAAGCCTCCAGTGATAGAGCACCACAACTTCTGAAGGCAAACTGTTCTATTGGTTGATTACTCTCCCTGTTAGGAAATTTTTCCTTAGTTCTAGGTTGCTTCTCTCCTTATTTAGTTTCCATCTGCTGCTTGAACAGCAATCTGTTGCTATTCATTCAAAGGTGTTAATCCAAAGGCAAGAAACCTCTTTAGCTTGAGATGTCAGCAGGCAGGGTTAAAAAAAATCAGTATGGAAGCCACAATGGTGAGTCTCAAGCTCTTCCTCTTTTACTGCAGAATGGCGCTTCAAGGGTACCATTGTGTATCTTGAAAAAAAAACCCATATTCTATGTGTAGTCCTGCCCCCTGGGGAAGGAGTTTGGAGCAAAAGCAAACGCTAGCGTGACAGATTTGCCCTTCTGCATGAGACAGATTGGATAATGACAGTGGTCTTTAGAAAAGGAGTCATCAAAACTTCTCACCAAGGCAGGGATGGATGTAAATATTTTAACTACCAGTTCAGTGGGTGTTGCTAGTAGGCATGACTATGTGAATGGGTGATCTGTTAGCAGCTTCCTGTGATAACAAAACTTTTCTTTGTGTGAATAATAACATTTACTTCCTGCTTATATAGCAAACCAAAACTTCCACAAAAAGGTGATGAAATTGGATTAGTCACATGACCAACCTGATTTATGGCCATCATGACATATAGTCATTATGCTCCATTATGATTGTAAGCCAAGAAATACCTGTACTCCAGTCCCATCTACAAACAAATGTCAAAAACTTCCTAGAAAATGGAGCTCTTTTGTTGTAGCTGCTTCTGACGGAACCTCAAACTCTCTGAGATCCAGTTGGCCTTACTCTGTTGGCCATCTTATAAGTATAAGTATTTTCCTAGAGATTGGAATTGGGAAGTTAATGAGGCTGACCAGGTTGATGTGATTGGAGATGTAGTTTTTCATTTCTCTGGCACACTATAGTATGATCAATATTGTTGATGAAGTGTCTATGGAGATTATCAATTATGCAGGTCATGGTTGTCCCAAAGATACTTTTCCAAAAGGCAACTGGAATTTCTTGGATTTTTTTTTTCTTTGAAAGCATTTCATTTCTCATCTAAGAAGCTTCTTCAGTTCTCTGAACTAAAGAACTGTAGAAGTTTCTTGCTAAGAAGTGAAATGTTTTCAAAGACACCCCCCCAAAAAAAAGTGTAGTTGCTTTTGGAAAAGCACCTTGGGGACAACATTATTGGTAGTTTTTAAATCAAGTTTTTATTTTATGCTTGACATCCAAGTGTTGCAAGATAAGGTAAAGGTTCTCTTGGCACATACGTGCCAGTTGTGTCTGGCTCTGGGGGGGTATTGCTCATCTCCGTTACAAAGCCGAAGAGCCAACGCTGTCTGAAGACATCTCTGTGGTCATGTGGCTCGCATGACTAAATGCTGAAGGTGCATAGAACGCTGTTCCCTTCCTATCAAAATGGTCCCTATTTTTCTACTTGCATTTTTACTTGCTTTCAAACTGCTAGGTTGGCAGAAGCTGGGACAAGTAACAGGAGTTCACTCGGTTACGCAATGCTAGGGATTCAAACCATCGAACTGCCAATCTTTCTGATCGACAAGCTCAGCATCTTAGCCATTGAGCCACTGCATCTCTGTTACAAGATAGGGAGCTATATAAATTAACTAAAATGAATGCATTGGTGAAGTGAACTATGCACATGAACAGTATTTCTGTGAAGTTGTGTGTGTACATTTTAGAAGGCTGATGAAGAAGAGAGAGGGAATAACACAACTGACAGGCTCTAAAGTAGGCTGTTTTACTACCATAGAGCAATGAAATCTGTCTCAGGCAGTTTTCACCTTCTTCTGTGGCATTTGAAGGAATACAATACAAATTGTAATGGAGTAGCCCGTTTCATTCTCTCTTCCTCTCACTTTCCAAAAGTATAGGATAGCACTTCCAAACCTTGGCAAATTTTTAGATATGTGGACTTCAGCTCCCAGAATTCCCCAGCCAGTTGAAGTCTACACATTTTAAAGTTGCCAAGGTTGAGAAGCACTGAGAAGATGCCATTGCAACCTTTTAAGGCTCAGCAATAATTCTTATTCACCTTCCTTGTCAGGATTTCTCTGTCTTATAACTACAAATGAGAGCTTTTCTTCCATTTTAGAAAAAAGCACAGAATACAACAATATCTTATCAGATTGCTACTCATGGAGAAAATTGGGGACATGTTTGTCAGCCCATGTAGCTATAGAAGATCCTGCATTAATTGGATTTTGGTGGAATTCTCTTCTCTCAGAAAAACAGACAAAAAGAGTACACATACAAAAATGCCAGGTAATCCTCAACTTACAAATATTTTATTAATCCATTTGAAGTTACAACTACATTTTAAAAAATGAGTTATAACTGGTACTCACACTTACAACTGTTGTAGCATTCCCATGATCACATGATAATGTGATCAGCAATTGGAACAACCTAGAGTCATGTGTTCTCTGCTTGTTACTTTCCAAGCTGCAGCAAGCTCCCAACAAGCAAAATCAATGGAGAAAGACAGATTTGCCTGCCACCTGTGCGGTTTGTTTAACATTTGCCAAAATTTTGAGAGTTGATGACCACATTGAGAATTTTGATAGCACATTAGGTTCATTTCCATAAAATGGATGCTACAATAGGCATGTCCCAAACATCTAATTTTTAGAAGGAAGAGTTAAGATAGGAGCTCTATCTTCCATTGGGTCTTCAAAAAATGGTCCTCCCTCCCTCCTCCCTCCCTCCCTCCCTTCCATAAGTACGATGCCCTAACCTGATTTAAAAAACATTGCTGAACTTTTCTTAATATCTGCTTTGAAAGTGAACAAAGATAAGTAGCTAAAATCAATAGTGAACTTTACACATAAACATCATTTTTGGTCAAGAGAAAAGAATGTTAAATATTAATATTAAGTTCTACAATTGACAGAAAAGTGAGTGGTAGGTTTGTTGGAAAAAGAAAATCATGAAAGCTTGGTAAACAGGGCTTAACTTAGTCATATGTTCATACAAAAGGACTTTAGATAGGCTGGATATTTCAACACTGGTGACTTAATTTATCAGAAGTTTGTAAAGAAACATATTAAGCATTACTTTACTAAGCAGGCTAAAATTATGCTTGCAGTTTGGGCAACTGTTAAAGAAAGTTAAAGTTCAGTTTGGCTTCCCACAAGCACAAACAATTCACAATTCCTATAGCATAAATAGGTTAACTAATGTAAGACATTCTGTTATGTGTGGCTTCATCCCAAAGTTTGCACAGTAGCCACAAGGTGGCACATGAGATGCAAAGATAGCAGGGTATGCATAAGAAAAAAAAACCACCATTTATACTGCATAAATATGACAGAGATATTTTTCTGCTGTATTGTACTCTTTTTAGTTTCCTAACTTGGAGAAATACATAAATGGGGAGACTTTTCTGCATGAATTTCTAATAGGAAACTACAGGGCAGGCAAGCTAGTGAAATTGTGCAATTTTCTCTACATTGATGTTTGCAAAGTTGTCTTTTTTGAGAGGATATAATGGAATCAGTGACAAATCCACGTCTTCATTGTGAGCTAAAGATACTTATGAAGGTTGTGGAACGTTTTCAGGCTTAAAATGGAGCAAGAGCCTTTCAATTTTTCAAAATCCAGAATATATAATTGCTTCCAACAAGCATTTCAGGTTGAGCTGCTAATCTTGTCCAGTACTAAATATTTTCTTGATGTTAATACAGCTCACATTAAACCATATTGTGACCCATTGGTTGAGAAACAGTTGTAAATCATATACAACCAGCTTCACAAGACCCATAACTGGGCATTCTTTCCTGGGACTTGTCAAACATTAAAATTCTCTGTTAGGGAATGCTGGATCAATCCTATCATTTATTCTTCTGTTGACAGGCAAAAACAGTGTTACAGGTAGTCTTCAATGTATGATCATAAAAGGGACCAGACCTTCCATCTCTAAGCACTGCAGTCATTAAAGCCCCTGTCACACTGCACCAACGGATGCAAAGAGGATGTAAAATGGACAAAAAAGCTTGCCATCTGTTGGTTAACGCGATGTACTCACTGCCTCCGTTTTGCTTCCTCTCTATCCGTCCAGCATCCGTTTATGGACGTTTCATCCGCTCAGAAAGTTTTGAGCTGCTCAAAACTTTTGCACAGAAAATGTATCCAATTCGTCTGATCTGCATCCGCTAGGCATCCGCTATGCATCCGCTATATCCGCTAGGCATCCGCTACGCATCCGCGCAACTCGCATCCGCTCGGATGCAGGGAGGAAGTGGAACGGACGCGGAATGGATGCAGCATGGAAACAAAGCATTTAAAACAGAAAAAACGTTCGCAGAGAGGACCTATCTCGGATATTAAGGATGTCTAGAGGATGCCTAGAGGATGCCTAGAGGATGCCTAGAGGATGCAAAGGGACACCTATACTGCCTATAAAAAGGGGGAGCAACTCATCTGACTCTTGCTCTTCCACAGCATCCAGTCATGTCCACCGTGGATCGTAACACAGTCCTTTTGGCAGCCACCATCCTTCTGCAACAGTGTGAAGCCATCTACAGGCTCTGTAAACTCTACTACGGAAAGAAAAGGAGGCGGCCAAGAAGCGTCTGGGTTCGAAGATGGATCAGGAGAAGAGCAGAGTACGGACTGTACAACAAGCTGATGGTGGAGCTCAGGAACGAACTTCAGGCATTCCAGAACTTCATGAGGATGCCTCCAGCCATGTTTGACGAAGTTGTACAGCGGCTGACACCCAGGTTGACCAAGGCAAACACCAACTTCCAGCCCAGCCTGGAACCTGGGCTCAAGGTGGCACTAACTCTGCACCACCTGGCCTCAGGGACCATCTACAGGAGCATGCAGTACGGCTGGAGGGTGCCACACAACACCATCAGCATTGAGGTCAGAGACGTGGTGCAGGCCATCATCGAAGAATACCTGCAGGAGCTGCTCCAGTGCCCCTCCACTGATGAAGGATGGAAGAAAGTTGCAGAGCAGTGGTATCAGAGGTGGAACTTCCCACACACCGTTGGAGCCATAGATGGCAAGCACGTGGCCTGCAAAGCACCACCCAAGTCGGGCTCTACTTATTTCAACTCCAAGGGCTTCTTCAGCATCGTCCTCTTTGCCATGGTCGATGCTGACTACAAGTTCTTGTACATCGATGTTTCAGGCAGTGGCTCATGTTCAGATGCCCAGGTATACAACGCCAGTGACCTCAAGGAGAAGCTGGAAAGCAACCTCATCATGGGCTTTCCAGATCCAGACCCCCTGCCCAACAACACGCAAGATGTGCCCTACTTCATCATGGGGGATGATGCCTTCTCCCTCAGAACCTACCTCATGAAGCCCTACACTTCCAGGTACCTCACCCGTGAAGAGAGGATCTTCAACTACAGGCTGTCCAGGGCAAGGCGGGTGGTGGAGAACACCTTTGGCATCCTGGCCAACAGGTTCCAGGTACTTCTCACCACCACGCAGCATCGCCCAGAGATCGTGAGGAGGATCGTGGAAGCTTGCTGCATCCTGCACAATCTCATGCGCACCCGCTACCCAGTCTTGCAGAACAGGCTCGTGGACCTCCAGCAAGGCAATGGGGACATGGAGCCTGGGGAACGGAGGCAAGGGCGAAACCTGATCAACACTCAGGATGTGCAAGGCCCCAACAGAGACTCACGTGAAGGGAAGAAGCAGCACAACCTCCCGAAACACTGGTGCAACTCCCCAGCTGGACCAGTGGAGTGGCAAGACAGGATGGTAGATGCTTAATGGATGCTTCCTTCAGCCTGTCTCATCACACTGATGAGATTGTGCCATGCATGTTGAGTGGGCCTACAATGAACAGGGTGTTCAATAAGGAGTTGTGTTTGTGTTGACATGTGTGGATGATTATTACATTATTATTGATAATAAAAGGCCATAGATGTGGCACCTGGGAGGGTGGACCATACAGTCCCACTATGTTTGCACTGGAGGTTTATCTATCCCACAGCTATTCCCCATCCCAAAGGTATCCCTGCCCACCCCACTGCTATCTTAACCCATCCCACAAGCATGCAAAGGCTTAAACAATTTCTAAAAGTTTCCACCAAGACTTTATTACAAAAAAAGAAATGAAGCAAGTGTGTGAATCAAAGATAAACTTTATTGAACAACAAGCTGTAAAAAAAAAAATGACCCAAGTCAAGTGTCCAAATAAAGTCCACAGGTGGCCAGCTACCCAGGTGCTGTGGAGGTGGCTGGTGCTGGAGTGCTGGTCTGTATTGTCCTTGGGGTGCCTGGCCCCGAGAGGACAACAGGGGACTGTGTGTTGAGGAAGGTCTCAGACAGCTGGCTCAGACCCGTGATGCTGAGAGGTCCTTCCTCCATGCCATGGGATGTCAGCCCCAGTACTGATGACAGATGTACTCAGGCCAGGCTTGGCTGTGGGGTGGAGGAAGGAGTAGTGTAGTGGGGCTGTCTGGTCTGCAGCTGGGTGAGGACTGGCGTGGGTGGCATCGCTGTCTTCGGTGGCATCATTGTCGTGGGTGGCATCGGTGGCATCAGTGGAACCGGTGGCAACGGTGTCGTCCGATGACTCTGAGCCTGGACCAGGAAGAGCTGCTGTCTGTGCTGCTGGACCTGCTGGTAGCCGTAGCCCTGGTAGGTGAGGGGCTGTGGGAAGCCTTGGAATGGGAGGGACATCACCTGGGGTGGAGGAGCAGACCTGGACTGGGTGGGAGCAGGTTCCTCTGGATCTGGAGGGTTGTGAAGCAGATCGGTGATCCGGTCCTTCACCACCTGGTACTGGGGTTTCTCCATGTTCTTGAGGGTCTGGTTGAGATAAGTGAGGAAGGGCTTGCGGTTGGAGGATGAGGAGTCGGTGCTGACCAGCTGAGAGAGGAGATCTATACTGGTGCGGATGGTGTCCCTGATCTCCAGCAGGACAGTGTGGCTCTGCCACTCCTGCTGTCTGGCTCTCTGCCTTTCTGTGGAGGCGGAGCTGGGTGTGTGTGGATGCGGCTACGACTGTGGTGGACTCGATGTCTCCTTTCTCCCACCGCACCCGGGAGTCCTCCACGTGCTCCACCATGGTTACAACAGCTGTCTGCGGTTCTCTGCCGTGGCACGCTCCACAAAAACCTGCCTGGAGACAGGGACTGACTCTCGGCCGGAATAGGACTGGCTCTCAGCAGGCTGCTGGAGAGAGAGGGTTGTGAGAGGGGCTGCTGGTGCTCCTCGATGGCGGATCTCACCCTCCAGGAAGCTGCACCTGGCCATGATGTAGGTCTTTCTGTCCGTCAGCTTAACCATGGCCTGGCCAGATTTCTTCAGGTGCAGCTTCCCATACCAGGTGTGCATGTGCTTCCACCAGCCGAAGAGCACCTCCGAAGTGTAACCCATACTCTCCGCCCTCTCTCTCTCTGCTTCCTTTTGGTGTCCCTGTACAGCCGGTGTCCCTTCCGCCACAGATAGTCATTCTCTCTCAGCCACTCCAGCACCTCATCCTTGTGTTCCTCCTCAATGAAATATTGTCTCCTCTCCCGTCCCCGCATACGCCTCTTCCTCCCTTTGGCAGGACCAGATGGGCCCTCATCAGAGGGGCTTCCAGGTGGTAGGGGCTGTTCCTCCACACCACCAGCAGCACCAGCACCAGCAGGATCATCATCATCATCATCACCAGCAGGATCATAATCATCATCATCAGCAGCAGCAGCAGCGGCAGCAGCAGCAGCAGGATCATCATCATCATCATCATCAGCAGCAGCAGCAGCAGGATCAGCAGGACCAGGATCAGCAGCAGCAGAGTAAGCACCAGGAGCCCCAGCAGCACCAGCAGCACCAGCACCAGCAGCACCAGGAGCACGAGCAGGACCAGGAGCATGAGCAGGACGGGCAGTACAAGCAAGACCAGGAGCACGAGCAGTACGAGCAGTACGAGCAAGTCCAGGAGCCCGAGCAGGACCAGCAGGACCAGCAGGACCAGGAGCAGCTTCAGCAGAGTACGCAGCAGCAGAAGCACCACCGCCAGGAGCAGCTTCAGCAGAAGCTCCAGCACCAGAAGAGCGAGCCCGAGCAGCAGAAGCCCCAGCAGAAGCAGAGTCAGGGACAGGGGGCGGGAGGGTGGCCCTGTCCCTCTTGGCAGGGATGGCGGCAGGTTGCTGAGACATTCACTTCTTCCCCATGGTTGTGGGATTGCTGGCTGGCAGGGAGGCTTGCAGGCACCAAGGCTGGCAGGAAGGCTGGCAGGAAGCCTGGAAGGAAGGCTGGCATGAAGCCTGGCAGGAAGGCTGGCACCAAGGCTGGCAGGAAGCCTGGCAGGCAGGCAGGCAGGCAGGCAGGCACCAAGTCTGGCAGGCAGGCAGGCACCAAGCTGGCAGGCAGACTGGCTGGCAGGGAGGCTGGAAGGCAGGCTGGCAGCAAGGCTGGCAGGCAGGCAGAGAGCAAGGCTGGCAGGGAGGCTGGCCAGGAGGCTTGGAGGCAGGCTGGCAGGAAGGCTGGCAGCAAGGCTTGCAGGCAGGCATGCAGGCAGGGCAGGCAAGGACTCGATGTATCCGGCAGCAGGTCTTTCCTCCGAATGCTGGCCACGTGCGAGCTGCTTCCCTTTATATCCGTGTGGCTTATGCAATGCATCCCCCCCACATGCGCAATTAACGCTCAACATCCGTTAGGCTTCTGCTGTGCATCCGCTAGGCTTCCACTCTGCATCCACTGTGCATCCGCTGTGCATCCGCTTCATCCGCTCGGCGTCCGCTCTGCATCCGCTCTTTCCGTTCCGCGTCCGCTTTGCTGAGGCCCCCCGGAAGCCCAGCAGATGTGCCATCCGCTCTCATCCGCTTCCATCCGCTAGGCTTCCACTTTGCATCCGTTTTCCATCCGCCCTGCGTCCTCCCCCCGTCCGTGTTATCCGCTCCGGTTATGCAAATTTTTGCCCCTTTTGAGAGCGGATAACAACGGATGGAACATTTTGCTCGTCCGTTGTGTCTGTTTTGCATCCGTTGGGCAGTGTGACAGGGCCTTAAGTGAGTTGTGCCCAATTTTACAAACTTTTTTTTGGCATAGTTGTTAAGAAAATCACCATAAAGTGAAGCACAAGATCATTAAATTAATCTGGCTTCCCTCGTTGATTTTGCTTGTCAGAAAGTCTATTGAGTGAGCTTGTTGGAAGACCTGGGAAGATGGCAAATGGTGATCACAAAACCAGGAGATACTACAGATATCATTAATAAATGCCAGAGGACAAGCACTTGAATTTTTATCATGTGATATGTTGCAAAACAATGAATGCAAGGGTTCATTATAAGTCACTTTTTTTCAATGTTGTAACTTTGAACTGTCATTTTGTAAGTCAACCGTATTTTGTAAGTCAACCGAACGTTCATTTTGTAAGTCAACCAAATTCATTCAGTGTTTGACAATAACTGTGAGAGGGATCTTGGAGTCCTAGTGGATAATTTAAATATGAGCCAGCAGTGTGCAGTAGCTGCCAAAAAAGCCAACAAGCTGCACACCAGGCTACATAAACAGAGGAATAGAATCAAGATCATGTGAAGTATTAATGCCACTTTATAAGGCCTTAGTAAGGCCACACTTGGAATACTGCATCCAATTTTGGTTACCACGATGTAAAAAAGATGTTGAGATTCTAGAAAGAGTGCAGAGAAGAGCAACAAAGATGATTAGGGAACTGGAGGCTAAAACATATGAAGAACAGTTGCAGGAACTGGGTATGTCTAGTTTAATGAAAAGAAGGTCTAAGGGGAGACATGATAGCAGTCTTCCAATATCTCAGGGAGAGGGAGTCAAGCTATTTTCAAAAAGCACCAGAGGGTAGGACAAGAGCAATGGGTGAAAACTAATCCAGGAGAGAGGCAACTTAGAACTGAGGAGAATTTTCCTGACAGTTAGAACAATTAATCAATGGAACAACTTGCCTTCAGAAGTTGTAAACGCTCCAACACTGGAGGTTTTTTAAAAGAGTTGGATAACCATTTGTCTGAAGTGGTGTAGAGTTTCCTGACTAAGCTAGGGGTTAGACTAGAAGACCTCCAAGGTCCCTTCTAACTCTGCTATTCTATTCTATTCTATTCTATTCTATTCTATTCTATTCTATGCTATGCTATGCTATGCTATGCTATGCTATGCTATGCTATTCAATTCTATTAATATTTTTGACAATAGTTATGTGGCTGCCTATTTATTATTTTTACAAATAACACAAGGCAGGAAATGCATATAACACACCTTCTTCCTCCTATTCTTCCTACAACCTACTACCTCCTGTGAGGTAGGTTGGGCAGAGAGAGAGGGATTGACCCAAAACCACCCAGCTATTTTTCATGGCTAAGGCAGGACTAAAACTCATGACCTCGTGGTTTCTAGCCTAAGTTTATTTTTTTCCAGTTAGATCCTTCCCTGAAACCTCCTCATCAGGTCGTCCAGTAGGAAGATTTGGTCCATTCCATAGCATTCAGTTTTTTCTTGTTTTTGTTACACAACCCTTTCATGTAAAGGATGTTAGAGATTACATGGTATGCGGAGCAGGAATTCCAACACCTCATACAAAAATTTAAGACTGACACCCCCCCCTCCCCAGATCGAATTATTAGCCTAGCTTGATAGCTCTTCTAGAAAAAAGTATACCTGAAATACTTCAAGGATTGAAAATTGTTCAGAGAGCTTATTCCAGGGATCTCTGTGTAAACAAGTTGGCTAATGGTCCTTGCTTTCAGGGGCAAAAGGTGAATATTGCAATTACTATGAAGAAATGAAGAGGTATTTCTATGAAACATTGCTAGGCATGGCAGTATTTCTCTCTTCCTTGTATCCCACAAAGATGGGGTGTATATAAGTCAGGAGAATTATTTTTCCTTGTACCTATTTACTGAATTGTATTTGAGTTCCCTTACATGATTTAACAGTCTTAGTGTTCTCTGTTCTTCTATGTCTTATGCTTCAAAGAAAGCCTTATCAACAATATTCTTTTTTTCAGTTTGGGAAATAATTTATCCAGCATTGTGAATAATTATCTTATTAGCTGTTGCCATCCAAGAGCTGTTAGGGATGGGTGACCATACAAATCTTTTAAATGCTGTACATAAAATAAATTAAATCATATTTCTAATTCTCTCCCCTCCCCCCTGAATGTTGGCGATGTTATTAGACTCAGTGAGAATATTCTAGTTGACTTGTGCCTTTCTGCAAGTTTTTACTTCAAATATAAATCAGTGTTTCCCTATCTTTGCAACTCTAAAACACGTAGATCTCAACTCCCAGAATTCCACTGCCAGTGTGGAAATTGTGAGGTTTGAATTCCACACATCTTAAAGCTATTGAGCTTGAGAAACACTGGAATAGATGAAATCCTGTAATAGACCCATGGAACAGCATTCATGCAGAGGAATAATAACTAAGCAATAAAAATTAAGAACTATTTATTCAAGTAAATGCTAATAACAGCAGCATGGCTCATATTTCTTGTAACTAGCTAATTCAATAATAATTTATTTCCTTGAAGCACAAAAGCCTCTATTCTCCTCCTCTGTGTATTTTGCCATTATGGCTTGATTGTAGGATTTTCTTGTTCATTCTTTCCGTTTCTGAAGAAAAGGTAATATTTAGGATTCTTTTCCCCAAAGCAAATTAAAAGCTAAATGTTCATCTGCCTTTCAGTAATTAAATATGGACTGTACTATCCCTAGAGTAATATTTGATTCCCCTCCTTTTTCTGGCATTTGTGAAGCTGCTAGAACTCTTTTTTTTTAAAAAAAATATAGCATTTGATCATTTTAATTCAAACAGAGAAGCAGGATGACCATCTTATATTATTACTTTTTCCTTATTACAGTGTGTCATTGTTTAGTCTTATGACAGGAATGGAGCCTGCCTATTATGGTCATATGTTGTAATAGTCATAAAACAGGTCAGTCATGTGTCCAACCTGATTTAATTACCTTTTTTGTGATAGTTATTAAGCAAACAATGTGGCATGGTTTTACCAAAAACTGAAAGTAAATGTCCGTTTTTGGTCAAACTGTTGTAAAATGCACTCACATGAGTGTGGGACACTATAAATGGCTGCAAATAGGTGTTCAGAGTATCGTAACAGAAATTCAGCATCAGAAAAGTAAATATAGATGACTGAGGCTTCATTTAACTTCTTCATAACCATGTAAAGTAAATTTTACAATACCAGTTGTAGATTTCTCGAGCATGGAACAAACTCATACAAAAGTAGACAGAGGAGAGAAGCACCTTCATTTTCAATAGACAGACTCAGAGCTTCAAATAGCTGCAGAGCTGCAGAACTTAACATAGAGCCATGCCTAGGTTACTTCTAGTTTCAGTTTCCAAACAGTACTCATTGGCTGACTTAGTTGCTATGCCAATTCATTAGCTAACCTTGTTACCAATTCTTGAATATACTCTGACAATACAGCTGTGTGGTCAAGCACACAAAGTTTAATCACATGATCTTGGAGATGGCCTTGACCATGGGAATCTTGAATCCAGATTGTAGGTCTCCTTTTTATGGATAGCTATTACTTCAATCACTAAGAACCAGTTATAAATCAAAGACTACCTGAAATACTGAGATGAACAGGGCCAGATTCATGAGAATGATTATTGATTATGTGCTGTCAAGTCATTTTTGACTCCAAGAGAACAAATTCATTACAAAGATTTTCTTTGTGACATCCATCACTACCTGGTTTTCAGGTCTTCAGTGCGATATCACTGAGTCTATTTATCATGCTGCAAATTGTCCTTTTTTCTTTATTTTCTGACATTACATCCTTCTTTAGAAATCCAGGCCTTCACAAAACATGTTCAAAGTAGGATAATTTAATTCTGGTCCTTTTGCGTGAGTAAGAACTCTGTTCAATGATCCGTTGGTTGGTTTTTGTGGCTGTCCATTTCCAGGAGTCTTCTTCCGAGATTGGGATGGTAAATAAATAATTTAGCTGGCCTCATTAAGGAAATATTTCTTGCCAGAGTCTTTGCTGCTTCATCTCAAGCAGGGTTAAAGATGTTTCTTACAAACAAGTGTAAACTGCAGAAAAAGTTTTGAACACTATTGGTTGTTTTCCTTGGCTTCATAAGCCTTTCTGTAAGGCATCCAGAGATGTTTGGAGTTAGATGGCCTCCAAATGAATAATTTGGTTATAAGACACTTATAACCAAAGATTAGATTTCACATGTTAAGAATTTGTATGCCTTTGAATCTGTAGGAAAAGGAATGATATGTGGAATTGGATTGATATACAAAATAATATAGTGAAATATTGCATAATATAATGAAATATTACAATTTAATAAAAGCAACTGCACCATTATTAGCACTGCATAACTTGCTAAATGTAAATATGATGAACCCTATTTTACTTGTATCAAAATGTGACTAGAAAGGGAACTGTTTAAATATAATAGTGGCATAATTAAAAATTAAGAAGGGCAGAAATAATGGAAAATAATAATTCAATATAAATTTTGTGAATTGTCATTAGAATTATATAATTTGTTAAACACTTCAAATATGATCATTAATATATTATTTAAAGTAAAAGGAGTGATGACAAGAATATAGAGATTGACACAAAAATAACATTGTAATATCAAATAATTAAGATTGACAATTTAACAAAATATATACGTTAATATTAAATTTTATAAGAATGTCAACTGTATTAAATGTGAAAAATATTGTCATATTTGTTTTAAAATGTAAGACACTCCGGAACCACACTGTTCACACAATATGCTTGTTGAAACAAAAAATAGAAAATTTATTGCAAAAAGAAAAAGAATTTGTGCACCTTTCAGGCTGCCAATTATACCTTAAGGGGAAGGAGGTTCCATATAGAAGGAGTCACCACCAAGAAAGCCATGACCTCACTAAATGATGCTCCCTAATCAATAGGACCTGTAATATACCCCACTTTACCATCTTCGTGTGCTAGATGGATATAGTGGGACGGGGTCCTTCAAATAGCCCTGTAGATCTGGCTCTTAAATTCATTTCAAGAGAATGAAAAAGTGAACTAGATTTCCTGGTCTTTGTTTTTATGTGGTACTTTGTGATTCCATGTTTTGTTTAACATTCTTCTGAACAAAGCCTCTAATTTGAGGTGGTATTCAGCAGGTTCTGACAAGTTCTGCAGAACCACTAGTGGAAATTTTGAGTAATTTGGAGAACTGGCAAATACCACTTCTGCCTGGCCCCCTTCATCTAGTCTCTGCTCCCTGAGTCCCAGCTGATCAGTTGGGTCTTCTTTGGCTGCCTTGCACAGGAGAACGGAGCTTGAAAGCAGGTTAGTGGGATGGGGAGGGAATGGGGATTTTGCAGTAACCTTCCCCTACCATGCTCATCAAGCCACGCCCACCAAGCCACACCCAAAGAACTGGTAGTAAAATTTTTTGAATCCCACCACTGCCTCTAATGCAATTATAAGCTGGTGTTGCCCATGTCCTTTTCAAGATATTCATATATGCCCCTTTAAAAAAAAAAAGAGAGAGAGAGAGAGAGAGAAAGTAAGAGCAACCCACCTCTAGGGTTGGTCTCAGATCTTGTTCTCTTCATCGTTCTACAATTTCTCATTCCTAAATTGAGGCTTAATGAACTGCTAAATCTTTTGATGTGGGTGGGTTGGAGGTGGGGGACAAAAATCTATTGTTCAGAAGTGAGGTAACAGAGTGTAAAATAATAATGGGATGCTAGAGAAACAATATTAGGACTTGATGATTAGAGGCACCCAAGTTCTGGCTCTTAATTGGATCATTACAAATGAAACTCATGGACCATTAAAAGCACATCAAATATGGAAGCTGCTGTTATTACATAAGCTGTTTTTGGCAAGGACAAATGATTCATTAGGAACCTATGATGACCTTAAGCAGTGGTCATTAAAACCAAATTTTACTCTAATGGGGATGTTCTTTGGGGCACAATTAATTTACCTTTTTGTCTTTCATGAGAATTATTTTTCAGTTTATCTATGTCAGACAACTCTTTGCTCTGGTAATTCCATGACAAGGGAGGGTATCATTTTCCTTTCTTGAATTCTCATGTAAGGCCAGTTGTGGTTGGAATAGAGGTACTTAGGGGCGTGCGTGCCGAGTTTTGAGTGATGTTGTATGAATTGTACTCTGCAAGGCCTATGTGAACATTTCAACAACAGAGATCTTCTTAAGCCCCTTCCAAAGAGCTTCCATCTAAAATTATGAGTGTTATAGATCTTTTCACCTTCTCCTTCTCATCCCTTTAGCTCTCCAGGGGCAGCTCTTCCCTGGGTCTCAACTCTAGAGGATCAGTGTGAGAAGAATCCCCTCCTTCAGTGTGGGGTTTTGTAACTCAGATCTGGTAGCATTGTTGTGCTGGTTGTTCTGTCCTAGGCTTCCCCAAAAAGCACTAAGCAAACTCTGAGTCCTGGCAAAACCTCTTTTATTAAATGAATGTGAATTTATTGCATTCACATTCAACCAACCAGATGGCAAACAGTCTTGCAAAGGTATAATTATTAGCTCAGACCTTATCTATCTTGGAAAGCTGCCCAGAAAATATTTCCACACACAGTGCTGACAAGGAAGGCCTGGGCACTAAGTCTCTAGGTTACACAGTCCAATCTTCAGGAGGAATGAACAAATGAATAAATGGTTTCTTGCAATAGCCCCCTCATTTTTGCTGCTCTTTTAATTCTTATGTGAGGGGCCTTTTTATTATTAACTTTATTGTCAGAGTACAACATGTGTACACTTCATCGTCCACCTGTGGCCTTACTCCCATTTCGATCCTGAGTTCTTAATTGTTCTTTCCTTTCGGCAGCTCTGCACATGGCACAGGCTGAGAACCAGTTCCAGAAGCTCCCCACCTCACTGCTGTCTGAGTCCTAAGGCAGCTGATGACTGCCAGCCTGCTCTGGCCCCATCTCTGCCTCTGATGCATTGTCTGAGTCTTCCTCAGCCTCCAGGACTGGCCTAGGTTCCTCCCCAATCTCCTCATTGTATGACTCTGCTACCAGCTCCATCAGCTACTGGTGGGCCACAACAATGTTGTTGTTCAGCAATGAAACAGAGATGGCAGCAGCCAGAACATGCTGGAACATATGAGGTTCTTTCACAGACCATGATATTATTGGTGTGCTGTATCCAGTAAACATTTTGTATTTCACCAGCGTAAACACTAAATGACTGTATAAAAATACTAAATACATTAAAAGGAGTGCTCAATTTATGACCACAGTGGAGCCTGCCCATAACAGTTGTAAGTCAGAATGATTGTAAATGTGCCCAACTGTTGTAGCTCGCCGGCAGCCGGTGCAGATTGTAGCGGAATTTGGACAGTGGGGAAGAATGGGGACCAGTTAGGGAGTCTGGGGAGGACTTGGATGAGGGTCCTGCATCTGAAGCAGGGATGGGGCCAGGACCATTTGGGAGTGGGGTGATGCCTTCAGACCTTTTGGAGTCAGTGAGGCAGAGGAGCCAGAGGAGCCTGTTTCAGTGAGTGTGTGCACAGAGCTGCTAGAAAGCGAGAGCAGCTGAAACAAAAGGGGTGACTCAGGAGTAAGGCTGGGAGGTGATTGTCCCTCCCATAAGGTACAAAGTTCAGGCCAAGATGACAAAACCTTTGCAGGAAGCAAAGTAGTATGATCAGTTCAGAATTATTCTTGAAGCTCTTTGTACTTCGGTTGGGTTTTTGTGTACTTCAGTTGGTTTCTTTTCTATTTCATTTGATACTTCTGTTTTTGACAGCACTTCATAGAACTGAAAGTGTGTGCTTATCTTGGGGACTATTTGAGATGAATTCCAGCTGGGAATGCAAACAATTCCCAGCATTGCAATAAAATAAGTTTTGTTTTTTAGCAAAAGTGTATGCTTAATTATGGTTTAGGAAGCCTGGGTCAGAATACTAACCTGATTTTTATGACTTTTGCAGATTCATTAAGAAAATAGTGCAATTATAAAGCAAACCCATTGCTTGCTATGAGCCATTTTTGTGGGATCTTGCAATGATCATAAATGTGTGCTGGCTACTGAGAACCTGAAATGTGATCACATAACTGCAGGAGGAATCTAGCTGTTGATTTTTCTGAAATGGATCATAAGTACCTTTGGGGATGTCTATTGTAACTTTGTGATGGTTCAGTGGCTAAGATGCTGAGCTTGTCGATCAGAAAGATTGGCCAGTTGGCAATTCGAATCCCTAGCACTGCGTAATAGAGTGAGCTCCTGTTCCTTGTCCCAGCTTCTGCCGACCTAGCAGTTCGAAAGCATGTAAAAATGCAAGTAGAAAAATAGGGACCACTTTGGTGGGAAGGTAACAGTGTTCTGTGCTCCTTCAGCATTTAGTCATGCCAGCCACATAACCATGGAGACATCTTCAGACAGCGCTCTTCGGCTTTGTAACGGAGATTAGCACTGCCCTATAGAGCTGGAAACCTTATTGTAATTTTATACTCACTAATCAACCAGTCATAATTGTGGAGTACCTGCACAGAATTCCCTCCTTATTGCTTCAGGTCTTCATGTACCTTCTATTTTTTCCTGAATTATTTGTCTGAATTGTCCTTTTTTTCCTGTATTATCCTGATTTTTTTCCTGAATTATTGCCCATGCAAATGGTCTACTAAGAGTATTTTTCCACTGTTCTTACATTACATTTGCACTAGAGACTCTTCCATGTAAAAGTTTCCAAAGGCGTGGGGCAACTGATGTTGAGGAGAATAACCCATGAGTTATGATAGAAATAGTATGATACACAAGCTTGGGCCAGATCTCATGACAAAAGTGCTAAATTGCATTCTTGCTGCAATGATAACATGACACTTTGAATTCTCGTTTTGACATCATCACATTCATGACAACAAGAGTGATAGACGTGGCTGCCTCTGCGTGGTCTTGCAAAAAGGGTGAAGAATGAAGGCTTGTTGGTGCTCACTGAGCTTGGTTGTTTTCTTGCAGAAAACTTATCCAAATTAGGTAATGTCACCAGTTAGCACTAATGATACCACCTAGTTTGGGTAATAAAATGTCTACAGGAAAACAATCAAGCTCAGAGAGCAACAAGATTCCTGTGCCAAAATTATTCTCCTTTATTAGACAGAAGAATATTAGATGAGCCTCTGGCTTATTCCTTGAAATACATGATACTTAGAATTAAGGGAGGATACAGCCATGTAAATAACCACATTTTTTAATTTTTTAATTTTATTTATTTAGTTTAGTTTGTCAAGCATGTATGAGAAAGCAAGTATAAGTATGGACATAACACATAAACATATAAGTATAAATAAGTATAAGTATATACATAATAAATGAGTATGAATAAATGGGGACAGTGGGACAGGGATGGTAAGCATGCTGGTGAGCTTTTGCATGCCCGACTCACTGTTTTGCTCAAATAAAGTTAGTGCAAGTGGCTATGATAGATTTACAGAGACTCACCTGGCAGCTCCTTCTCCTAACACTGAACCAAGCAGAGCTGTTTTATGTTTAGCAAGACAAGAAGCGACCAAGGAATAAAGTTCTCTATTGTGTTTGCACTGCTGATGATTTGACAATCCCTCCTTGCTCTGCTTGAAATGAACCATTTCCACTTTGTTTCTGGTCTGTAATCTAATCATGATCATGACTGCCAATTATCTCCCATGGTAGATCATTCTAGCTCTGGATTTTTTGTTACACTCTTTCCTGGCGGCTCATTAGCCAAGTCATAAAGCCCCTGTCACACTGCACCAACGGATGGAAAGAGGATGTAAAACGGAGGAAAACACTAGCCATCCGTTGGTTAATGCAATGCTTCCGTTCTGTACTCACTGCCTCCGTTTTGTTTCCTCTCTATCCATCCAGCATCCGTCTATTGACATTTCATCCGCTCAAAAAGTTTTGAGCTGCTCAAAACTTTCTGAGCGGAAAATGTATCCAATGCGTCCGTTCTGCATCCGCTAGGCATATGGGGGACATCCGTTCTGCATCCATTAGCATCCGTTACGCGTCCACTATATCCGCTAGGCATCCGCTGTGCATCCGGGCAACTCACATCCACTCCAGCAGAAAGTGCACACAGGGAGGAAGTGGAACGGACGCGGAACGGACGCGCAGTGTTAGTAGCACGGACGGAGAAAGGATGAAAGCGGATGCAGCATGCAAAGAAAACATTTAAAACGGAAAAAAATGTTCGCAGAGGGGACCTATCTCGGATATTAAGGATGTCTAAAGGATGCCTAGAGGAAGCAAAAGGACACCAAGGGGAAAACCTATATTGCCTATAAAAAGGGGGGAGCAACTCACCTGGATCTCACTTTCAGTCCAGCAGCCCTGCTGTGCAGACCTCTGCAGCCTTCATCTGCCTCTTGCTCTTCCACAGCATCCAGTCATGTCCACCTTGGATCGTAACAAACTCCTTTTGGTAGCCACCATCAATCTGCAACAGTGTGAAGCCATCTACAGGCTCTGTGAACTCTACTACGGGAAGAAAAAGAGGTGGCCAAGAAGCATCTGGGTCCGAAGATGGATCGGGAGAAGAGCAGAGTACAGACTGTACAACAAGCTGATGGTGGAGCTCAGGAACGAAAACACTCGGGCATTCCAGAACTTCATGAGGATGCCTCCAGCCATGTTTGACGAAGTTGTGCAGCAGCTGACACCCAGGTTGACCAAGCAGAGCACCAACTTCCGGCCCAGCCTGGACCCTGGGCTCAAGGTGGCACTAACTCTGCACCACCTGGCCTCAGGGACCACCAAAAGGAGCATGCAGTACGGCTGGAGGGTGCCACACAACACCATCAGCATTGTGGTCAGAGAAGTGGTGCAGGCCATCATCGAAGAATACATGGAGGAGCTCCTCCAGTGCCCCTCCACTGAAGAAGGATGGAAGAAAGTTGCAGAGCAGTGGTATCAGAGGTGAAACTTCCCACACACTGTTGGAACCATAGATGGCAAGCACGTGGCCTGCAAAGTGCCAGCCAAGTCGGGGTCCACTTATTTCAACTCCAAGGGCTTCTTCAGCATCATCCTCTTCACCATGGTCGATGCTGACTACGATGTTCATGTACATCGATGCTTCAGGCAACGGGTCAGCTTCAGATGCCCAGGTATACAACGCCAGTCATCTCAAGGAGGGGCTGGAACGCAACCTCATCATGGGCTTCCCAGATCCAGACCCCTTACCCAATGACACACAAGATGTGCCCTACTTCATTGTGGGGGATGACGCCTTCTCTCTCAGGACCTACCTCATGAAGCCCTACACTTCCAGATGCCTCACCCATGAAGAGAGGATCTTCAACTACAAGCTGTCCAGGGCAAGGCGGGTGGTGGAGAACACCTTTGGCATCCTGGCCAACAGGTTCCAGGTACTTCTCACCACCATGCAGCATCGCCCAGAGACCGTGAGGAGGATCGTGGAAGCTTGCTGCATCCTGCACAATCTCATGCGCACCCGCTACCCAGTGTTGCAGAACAGACTTGTGGACCTCCAACAAGGCAACGGGGACATGGAGGCTGGGGAATGGAGGCAAGGGCAAAACCTGATAGACACTGAGGATGTGCAAGGCCCCAATAGAACCTCATGTAAAGGGAAGAAGCAGCGCAACCTCCTGAAACACTGGTGCAACTCTCCAGCTGGAGCAGTGGAGTGGCAAGACAGGATGATAGATGATTAATCAATGTTTCCTTCAGCCTGTCTCATCACACGGATGAGATTGGGCCATGTATGTTGAGTGGCCCTACAATGAACAGGGCATTTAATAAAGAGTTGTGTTTATGTTGACATGTGTTGATCAATGATTACATTACTATTGATAATGAAGGGCCATAGGTGTGGAACCTGGGAGGGTGGACCATACAGTCCCACTATGCTTGCACTGGAGGTTTATCTATCCCCACAGCTATCTCAACCCATCCCACCGCTATCTCAACCCATCCCACAGCTATCTTAACCCATCCCAAAGGTATCCCGGCCCATCCCACAGCTATCTTAACCCATCCCACAGATATCCTAACCCATCCCACAGCTATTACCCATCCCAAAGATACCCCTGCCCATCCCACTGCTATTCTTTCCCATCCAAAAGGTATCCCTGCCCATCCCACTGAATCCTTACCCATCCCACAAGCATGCAAAGGCTTAAACCATTTCTAAAAGTTTCCACCAAGACTTTATTTAATAAAATAAATGAGGCAAGTGTGTGAAGCAAAGATAATCTTGATTAATAACAAGCTGTAAAAGAAAAATGACCCAAGTCAAGTGTCCAAATAAAGTCTACAGGTAGCCACCCAGTCTCTGGCACTCTTATCGGTCACTCGGAGGTGTGCCCAGTCTCAGGGGTGAAGGGTCCAGGTGCTTTGGAGGTGGCTGCTGCTGGAGTGCTGGTCTGAAGCCCCACTGGGGTGCCTTGCCCCGAGAGGACAACAGGTGACGGTGTGTTGAGGAAGCTCTCAGACAGCTGGCTCAGCCCCATGATGTCGAGAGCTCCTTCCTCCATGCCATGAGGTGTCAGTCCCAATACCGACGACAGTTGTAGTGAGGCTGGGCTTGGCTGTGGGTTGGAGGAAGGAGCACTGTAGTGGGGCTGTCTGGTCTGCAGCTGTGTGAGGACTGGCGTGGGTGGCATCAGTGGCGCGGGTGGCATCAGTGGCCTGGGTGGCATCAGTAGAACCGGTGGCAACGGTAGCGTCCGATGAGCCTGTGCCTGGACTGGGAAGGGCTGCTGCCTGTGCTGCTGGACCTCCTGGTAGCCGTAGCCCTGTTGGTAAGGGCCTGTGGAAAGCCTTGGAATGGGAGTGACATCACCTGGGGTGGAGGAGCAGACCTGGACTGGGTGGGAGCAGGTTCCTCTGGATCTGGAGGGTTGTGAAGCAGCTCGGTGATCCGATCCTTCACCACCTGGTACTGGGGTTCCGCCATGTCCGTGAGGGTCTGGTTGACATAGGTGAGGAAGGGCTTGCGGTTGGAAGATGAGGAGTCGGTGTGGACCAGCTGAGAGAGGAGATCTATGCTGCTCCGGATGGTGTCCCTGATCTCCAGCAGGACAGTGTGGTTCTGCCCCTCTTGTCTGGCTCTCTGCCTTTCTGTGGAGTTGGAGCTGGGGGTGGATGCGGGTAGGACAGTGGTGGAAGTGCCGTCTCCTTTCTCCCACTGTGCCAGGGAGTCCTCCACGCGCTCCGCCATGGTTAAAAAAACTGTCCGTGCGTTCTCCGCCGAGGGACGCTCCACAGAAACCTGCCTGGAGACAGGAGCTGACTCTCAGCCAGAAGAGACTGGCTCTCAGCAGGTTGCCAGAGAGAGAGGGTTGTGAGAGGGGCTGCTCCTCGGTGGTGGATCTCACCCTCCAGGAAGCTGCACCTGGCCATCACGTAGGTCTCTCTGTCTGTCAGCTTGACTGTGGCCTGGCCAGATTTCTTGAGGTGCAGCTTCCCGTACCAGGTGTACATATGTTTCCACCAGCCGAGGAGCACCTCCAATGTGTAGCCCAGACTCTCTGCCTTCTCTCTCCAAGCAGCCTGCTTCCTTTTTGGTGTCCCTGTAGAGTCTGTGTCCCTTCCACCATAGACACTCATTCTCTCTCAGCCACTCCAGCACCTCATCCTCATGTTCCTCCTCAATGGAGTATTGCCTCCTCTCCCGTTCTCTCATATGCCTCTTCCTCCCTTTGGCAGGACCAGATGGGCCCTCATCAGAGGGGCTTCCAGGTTGTAGGGGCTGCTCCTCTACACCACCAGCAGCAGCAGCACCAGCAGGATAATCACCATCATCATCAGCAGCAGCAGCAGCAGCACCAGCAGCAGCAGCAGCACCAGGATCATCATCAGCAGAGTAAGCACCAGCAGGACCAGCAGGACCAGCAGGACCAGCAGGACCAGCAGGACCAGGAGCAGGAGCAGGAGCAAGACCAGGAGCACGAGCAGGACCAGCAGGACGATCAAGACCAGGAGCACGAGCAGGACCAGGAGCACGAGCAGGACCAGCAGGACGAGGAGCAACTTCAGCAGAGTAAGCACGAGCAGAAGCACCACCGCTAGAAGCAGCATCACAGAGTAAGCACGAGCAGAAGCATCACCGCCATAAGCAGCATCAGCAGCTCCTCCAGAAGCAGCATCAGCAGAAGCACCACAGTCAGAAGCAGCATCAGTAGAGTAAGCACGAGCAGAAACACCACCGCCATAAGCAGTATCATCAGCTCCTCCAGAAGCAGAAGCAGCAGAAGCCCCAGCCGCAGAAGAGCGAGCCTGTGCTACAGAAGCCCCAGCAGAAGCAGAGTGAGGGCCAGGGGGTGGGAGGGTGGCCCTGTCCCTCTTGCCAGGGCTGGCAGCAGATGGCTGAGGCTTTCTCTTCTTCCCCATGGTTGTGGGGTTGCTGGCTGGCAGCAAGCCTGGCAGGCAGGCAGGCTGGCAGGCAGGCAGGCTGGCAGGAAGGCAGGCACCAAGGCTGGCAGGCTGGCAGGCAGGCAGGCAGGCAGCAAGGCTGGCAGGCAGTCTGGCAGTCTTGCAGGCAGGCAGGCAGCAAGGCTGGCAGGCAGGCAGGCAGGCAGCAAGGCTGGCAGGGAGGCTGGCAGGGAGGCTGGCAGCAAGGCTGGCAGGCAGGCATGCAGGGCAGGCTGGCAAGGCACTCGATGTGTCTGGAAGCAGGTCTTTCCTCTGAATGGTGACCTGCTTGGGAACTGCTTCCCTTTATATCCATGGGGCTGATGCAATGCATCCTCCCCTCATAAGCAGTGAACGCTAGGCATCCGCTAGGCTTCTGCTCTTCATCCGCTTCATCCACTCAGCGTCCGTTCTGCATCCGCTGTATCCGTTCCGCGTCCGCTTTGCTGCGGTTCCCCGGAAGCCTTGCAGATGTGCCATCCGCTCCTATCTGCTTCCATCCGCTGGGCTTCCGTTCCGCATCCGCTTTGCATCCGCCCTGCATCCTCCCCCTGTCCATTCCCTTCCATGTTGTCCGCTCTGGTTATGCAAATTTTTGCCCCTTTTGAGAGTGGATAACAACGGATGGAACATTTTTCTCGTCCGCTGTGTCCTTTTTACTAACGTTTTGCATCCGTCAGCCAGTGTGACAGGGCCTTAAGCAGCTAAAGGTCTTCTATAAAACAGAACTATCAAAGCAGTTCCTTGGGGTATTGATGTGCTTTGGGCATGCAGTAGCTGATTTGCCTTTCCATTGATTGACTAATAGCTGTCTTTTAGGGTAGGTGATTGATCAGCAATTGCTGAGACTGGGGGGCAGGTGTGGGACAAAGGGACTTCACCAAACCTGTTCTTTGGAATCAAGAAAAAGCTGCTCAGGAGATTGGTTCTTGTGTCATCCTACTAAAAGCTGCAGCACCCTTTGATTTTAATTTGTTGGGTGTTTTTTTGTGAAGGTTTTGGTGTTGACTTAAACTTACTGTTAAACAGGACTGTTTAGGAAGGAAAAGTAGGCAGAAGGGAAGGAGAGAAGGAAGGAAGGAAAGAAGAAGGAAGAAAAGAAAGGAAGGAAGGAAAGAGAAGAGAGGGGAGGAGGAGGAAGAAAAGAAGGAAGAAGGGAAGGAGGCAAGAAAGGAAAGAGGGATGAAGAAAGAAAGGAATAGATAGATTGATAGATAGATAGATATAGATAGAAAAGGATAAAGACAGAAAGGTAGATGAGCAGATGAATTCTTGAAATTATTTAATATAAAATACAATCGAAAACAAAGATAAAAAAAGATAAAAAGAAGATAAAAAAAGATAATTTTTTGCCTTTAGCAGAAAGTCTGGAAACAGTTTCCAAGCTGAGACAAAATTAGACGTATGTGTTTCTTTGTTTAAAGCAGTTAAATCTGGCCATTTCTGCAAACTCTATCAGGCTTTTTTTCATCCATTCTTCCATTTCTGTGTACATCTTTCTTCTGTGCCTGAAAGGAAGAAAGGATGGCAGATTCCACTAAAAAGGAGCTCATTGGGTTTAGATGTTCCCACAACTTGATTGGGTGGAATCAGTTTGACACAACCACATTAGTTTTTCAATCTAATGTAATGTCTTGGGGGTTAGTTGGCTGAATCAGATGATCCTTTTTAGTGTTTTCATTACACAATTAACCTCCTTATTCACCAAGTTAATTGCCATATGGGAACAAGGGCACTGAGTTTCTCTGAAGGGCAGTAATTATTTATTTTTATGTTATTTTAGCTTGAAGAGAGGCATGAGTGAGACTTTCCCTCTTGGATACATCAAAGCGATTCGATAATGGTTTCCCTGGAGGGTTGTAGGATACACCATTTGCGGCCTCAATTCTGCAACATGTGCTCAGTTGGGCTGTTAATTCCTTCTGGAAATGAACCAGCTATTCTTCAATCTCCATACTGTTCACTGTTGGAAACGGAAATATTGTGTCTTGGTGTGCACAGTTGTGCGCATGAGGATTTCTGAGAATAGGAATCTGACTATGGTAGAATAAGAAAACATATTTAAGATTTATTTAGAGAAAATATAGCGTAATCCTTGACTTACGATCATTCTTTTAAATTTGAATTTACACTGGCCACTGAAAATAGAGACTTATGACTGGTCCTCATGATATTGTAACTTTGAACATGTTAGCATTATCGGGATTTTATAGTTGTGCCAGTTACTATCCAAATAAAAAGGAATTTTTGAGAGATGTCTGTCTTGGAGTGATTCGGGATAATGTTAGCATTCCAGCAACCTTCCATTCAACCCAATAACTCCGAGACAGACATCTTCCCTTTTTATTTGGATAGTAACTGGCAAAACTAAAGAATCCCGAATCTGAAAGTTCCGGGCTTCCTTACAATAAGTAAAAACTACAAATCCATCCCCTGCACTCATCATCACATCACATGGGCCAATCACCATCCATCCCAGTTCTCAATTATGCGCAACACAACCTGACCTTGAATCAGAAAAAGAATGTTATTATGTCTAACTAGGTATACTCAATATATTCCCCCTCCCACTTTCCCAAGCTCATTTGTGGCAGCGTAGGAGCATCTGATCTCAATATGGCTTCCAAAGCTGACAGAACGGTCATTAAATGAATTGTTATAAGTTGAGGACTACCTGTATTAGATTTTTATCCATCTTTATTAATTCATAAGTAATTCAAGGTGACAAGCAGACCTAATATTCCTTCCTCTTTTTATTTTTCCCCACAGCAACAACAATCCTGTGAAGTGGGATGAGCTGGGAGAGAGTGACTGGTCCAAAGTCACCCAGAGCTGGTAACCCTTTACAAATTTTTTGCTGACAACAGGATTAAATATTGATGATTTATGGATTATAATTTAGATAAGGGATACTTATGGAAAGAAATATATTTGTTTATTACTTTGTAGGAGACAAAAAGTTAGCAAATTTATTTTTACTTGTAATGAAGCTTGGAAATCACTTCTTTACATTTTTTCTTTGTTTTACTTTCTTCCTTTCTTCCTTATACACCTTATACTTTCTATTTATTTTTCTGAGATTAGTTTGCATTCACTTTTACTTCAGTACTTTTCAAATCCTTAATAAAAATTATGACAAAAAACATGATTTGTTTAACTATGGTTTGCTAATCAAGCCACAATTGATTATATTCTGTTTTTCTAGAATATCCTGGGCTGTAATGTAATTTCTTTGGTTTTGACTTTGTGTCTTACAAGCTTCCAGCCTGTGAATTTCCCACTGACATGATTTTGACCATGGTTGGGATTCATTCTGCCTGCAGTGCTCTTTCAAAGAGGAATTTTATGTCACCTTACAGAGTCATATATTTATAGCGTGTTATGTCTACTAGAACTTCAGGATAATAAAATCATATCCTCAATTGTCAAATGTTTCATTTACGAATTAATCTGATCTGTATCTGTAGGATGCAATGCACATGTTAGATTTATGTGGCAGAACCAATTAAATTTCTAGCATGGAGAGCTAGCTTGGTCTAGTGGTTAAGATGTCAGGCTAGAAAGAGGAAGACCATGAGTCTTTCAATACCTTAGGTATTAAACCCAGCCAGGTGACTTTCAGCCAATCACCTGAAGACTATTCTAGTCCCGCCTTAGGCATGAAAGCCATCTGGGTGATATTGGGCCAGTCATTCTCCCTCAGCCCAACCTACCTTACAGGATTTTTGTGGAGAAAATATTTATTTTTTGTAAAAATCATAAAGTGTGGGATATGAATAAATGAAAATAAGGCATGGCAAGAAAAGACAGGCAGAACTGATACCTTTAAAATCTACAACCACTACAGCAGTAAATATATCAATTAATAAACATATTAAACATAAAGGGCTGAGTTATTGGCGTTTTTTTCAAAGTAGGATTTGGTTCAAGGAGAAAAAAAAGGGGAAAAAAGGAAAAGGAAAAAACAAAAAGTTTTCCCTTCACAACACTTAAGCTGTAATTGATCTCGAGAGTAATATAGACCTAATCTTTGAACAAAACAAATTATAGTTAAGTATTTCAGAAAATTTAAAGATTGTGTCTTTTGGGATTCCAGTTATGCTGGAAGTCATCTAATTCTTAATAGTCCCTATTAGGCTTAATTTAGTAAAAGAAAGAGTCTGCTAAAGAGATAAATAATGTTTTGGTTGCTCTAACAAAACAGGATTTCATTTTCACTTTATTAAGAGACATTCACCTAGGGATATATTCTTACCTCAAATTAATTATTTTAAACCTTAGCTTCTGCTGCCCAGATCTTGCTAAGCTCACTTTAAAATGCTCTCTCATTGTCAAAATTCAATCCTATCCATTAAAACTAAATGGATGGAGTTTCAGGTCTGATAAAAAGTGCTAATTCTTTACACAATGAAGAGTTAATTTATTGCCTCAAATGTTGAAGTAACCATCAATTGACTTATGTTTTAAAAAGACTGTAGAGAACTTGGCATGATAGCAGTGTTCCAACATCGAAGGGGCTGACACAGAAAAGAGAGGGTCAACTTATTCTCCAAAGCAACTGAAGGCAGGACAAGAAGCAATGGATGGAAACTCATCAAGGAGAGGACCAAAAAGAAAAAAATTCCTGTCAGTGAGAATAATTAATCAGTGGAACAACTTGCCTCCAGAAATTGTGGGTGTTTCAATACTGGAGGGTTTTAAAAAGAGATTGGACAAGTTTGTCTGAAATAGCATCAGGTTTCCTTTTTGATCAGGGGGTTGGACTAAATGTCCTCCAAGGTCCCATCCAACTCTGTTATTCTGCTATTCATGGGTATGAAACTCTCCACTGGCTGTTTCATGGCTGTTTCCCTTCTTTAAGACTAGTCTGGATTCAAAGGAAAGATCCAGCTAGTTTGAATAGTGACCATCAAGAGCTGCCTTTGTGTAGGGGATGACTTTTTGGCAGCATCTTTTCGAAGCATTATTATGTGACATAAAATATTGCATTCAGAGCAGTGGTGGGTTTAACAATTGGTTCACCCAGAAACAGGTTGGACATTGTGGGAGGTGTGTGTGGCCCATCCCTGGTCCTCCAGCTCCATCACACATGTGGGACAAGCCTCCCACAATGGCCAACCTGACTCTCGGTGAACCGGTTGCTAAATTACACACACATTCCCGCTATCAAAGTGGATCCTGGGTGCTGCACTGCAATGGAGAAATGGGAAATGGAGAGGCTGGCACGAGGGGAGGAGCAGGAGCAGGGAGAAGAAAGAGGGAAAGAGTCCTCCTCCTTCCCTCATGTTGGGGGCACTTGTGGTGGCTGGGTGGTGCTGGAGGATCCTCCTTTCTTAGCAGTATAGCAAATTACCTGTAACTGTTGGCTTCTTCCAGCTTGATCCTATGAATCAGATTCTAATAGTTTCACTGCAATGTCCATCACTAGCCACAAAACCTTTCCCAGTGAGGGCATGTGAATCCCTGTTGCTGTGACACAGTGTACAGTTGGAAAATAGAGGAGCTGCATACTTGAAGGACTGCCAGAACTTTTGGTTCCATTCACTGTGTTGTATTACTATCCTTGCGACCTTTGTTTTTTAGACTCTGTAAGACAGCATTTTCCATCTGATTTTACTTCACTCCTTTTCACCAACCATTATGTTTTATCCTTAGGTCCAGCTAGGTGTGAGCACTTTCCATTGTCATCCTGAGCTAACTCACTGACAGGTCTAGCTCTTGAGCTCAGATGAATAATTGAACTGGTTCAAGGTTGAATAATTATTAATGCTTAATGAGTTTCTAGAGTTATAGTATACACCGTTAGGTATGGGAATATGCCAAACAGAATCAAATGAAAGCTACATTGCTAATTGAGTTGTCTTTCTCTTTTAATTGATGCCAGCTGGACTAAGAAAATTTGGTCTGGATTGGGATGCTACAGTTTATAAATGTACAGATGAACCTGGGATTGAAGTTAAAGTATCAAATGCACCTTTATACAAGAACAACCATTTAAAAATATATAGTTCTTTCTTGTATTTTCCCAGTTATTCTTCCAGAAACTCTGCTGCTGTTTTTGTTACTATCCTTTTTCGGTGCTTATCATGAGAATTTAACCTTAGACTCACCCTCTTTCCTAAGAGGTTTGTAAGGGGTGTGCATAAGCGCACCAATGTGCCTACCATCCCTGTCCTATTGTTTCTTTTTATTTTTTTTATATGGATCCATTTCATGTATTCATAATTATGTTTATACTTATACTTGTTATCCTATAATCGCTTGACAATAAATAAATAAATAAAATAAAAATAAATAAATAAGAATTGGCTGCAGGACCTACTGTGTTCCACTAATTGTTTCCTACTGGCCAAGGGCATGCTCTGTTCCATAGAACTCAAAGGGTGGGAAAGAAGAGACAGAATAAATACAGTCCAGTTGGTACATCTTTTATTTATTGATTTAAACATTTATAAAGCCGCCCATTTTGTATTGAATTGGGTGGATGCAGGAGTCGGATCCTATCTGATCTACTACTGATCATGCGTGCTCATGCACCGAATGCATGTGCACCTAACGCACATGCGCACAGCTTTCTCCACACCAGCTGAGACCTGCAGCGCCAATCAGCTGAGAGGATAAAGAAGAGAAAAGCACAGGGGCCGGTGGGAGAGCCAATCTGGCACTTTTCTCTTCTTTCTCCTCTCAGCTCATCGTCAGAGGCTTTTTTTAACTACCAGTTTGGCCCAACCAGTGGTAATATTCTACCAGGGGTGCGATTCAAATTTTTAACAACCAGTTCTATGGGCATGGCTTACTTGGTGGGGATGGTTTGGTGGTCATATGACTGGTGGATGTGGCTTGGTGGTCACGTTATTGGCTGGGCGTGGTCAACTCAATATCACTCACATCGAGGCACGCATCTCCTTGCCTGGCCTCATGACTGTGGGGATGCTGCAACAGTCGTAAGTATGAAAAATGGTCATAAGTCACTTTTTTCAGTGCCATTGTAACTTTGAATGGTCACTCCACACAAGCAAAGTACCAGAAAAGGAGGGGAAAAAAACTCCAGAGACGTTCCTGAGACAGAAAGTCTAGTCCTACCAAGAATGTAATAAGGGTTAGTGGAGAGGCAGTTTCTGTAAGCAACACCAGAATGTTTCCTTCCTGCCTTCCTTACAGGATTAGGCCAGTAATTTCTTCTAACAACTGGTTCTCCGAACTGCTTCGAATGTTAACAACCGGTTCTAGCAAATAGTTTCGAACTAGTAGAATCCCACCCTGTATTCTACCTGTATTCCACTTATTCAGCACAATTCTGCTAAGGCAGTAGCAACGATGAACAGCGGAGACTGAACCGGTTCCTCAAATGCTCTGTGTTGGGCCCACCCTCCCACTCATACTCCCATACTAACCTTTATGTCCTGCTTTTAAAGCGCAGCTGCTTTGCATGATATAGCAATTGCCGTGCGGCAGCTGCTGAAGTGTCAGGGAGAGTGCAGAATTGCAGGAGGTGACTCAAAATGACTCTGCACCTGCGCAAAATGCACATTTGGCACACATGCGTGTGCAAAATGCATGCATGTATGCATACAAAGCATGCCTACCAAGCCACTCCCACTGAACTGGTGGTAAAAATATTTTAAACACACCACTGGGCGGAACCGGTAGCAATTTTTGCTACCGGTTCGGCCAAACCGGGTTGAACCAGTAGCATACCACTACTGGGTGGATCCCAACCAATGGTTAGAAGAGATTGTCAAGGTCTCCAGCTCCTTGCCCATGGCAGGAAATCCTTGGTGCTTTCCTTGGTTGTTTTCTTGTAGACATTTCAAAAACCAAAACTAGGTAACATCACTATCATCATTGTCACTGATGATGTTACTTAGCACAAGGTATATATTACCTTAATGATGATGTTACTCTAACACAACATCTGCAATTGACCTAGAACTAAGAAAACATTTCCTGGCAGTGAGAACAATTAATCAGTGGTTTGGGTGATAATGATGATATTGCCTAGTTTTGGGTTGAAATGTCTGCAAGAAAAACACCAAGCTCAAAGAGCATCAAGGACACCTCATTTAAGTCTGAGCTGCAAATATTCTTCTTGATTGATCCTATACCATTCCAGTTTATTTTGGAAAACATCCAGTGTTGGAGGGCCCACAGCCACAGATTAATTGTTCTTTCTGCCAGGAAATGTCTTAGTTCTAGGTTGGATGTCTCTTTAATGATCTTCCATCTGTTATTTCTTATCATGTTTTCAGGTGCTTGGAGAATAGGTTGACTCCCCTCTTCCCTGTGACAGCCCTTCTCAAGTATGGGAAAACTCCTATCATGTCACCCTTCATCCTTCTCTTTGTTAGACTAGACATACGTAATTCCCTCAATCATTGATTATATAGTTTAACCCCCCAAGCCTCTCATCACCCCTGTTACTCTTCTCTGGCCTCTTTCCAGGGTTTCAAACTCTATTTTGTGTCTTAAGGCCATGTCACACTGGCCAACGGATGCAAAACGGACACAACGGACGAGCAAAATTTTCCATCCGTTGTTATCCACTCTCAAAAGAGGCAAAAATTTGCATAACCGGAGCGGATAACACGGACGCGGGCAGGACGCAGGTCGGATGCAAAGCGGATGACGAACGGAAGCCCAGCGGATGGCAGCGGATGGCAGCGGATGGCGCAACTGCTGGGCTTCTGGGGGGGCTCAGTGAAGTGGACGCGGAACAGATACAGCGGATGCAGAGCGGATGCCAAACGGATGAAGCAGATGCACAGCGGATGCACAGCGGATGAAGCAGGTGCACAGCGGAAGCCTAGCGGATGCATAGCAGAAGGGAATGGATACCGAGCGTTAATTGTGCATGCAGGGGGGAAGTATTACGTAAGCCCCCCGGATATAAAGGGAAGCAGCTCGCACATGGCCAGCATTCCGAGGAAAGACCTGCTGCTGGACACTTCGAGTTCCTTGCCTGCCCTGCCAGCCTGCCTTCCAGCCAGCCTTGGTGCCTGCCTGCCTGCCTGCCTTCCTGCTAGGCTTTCTGCCAGCCTTCCTGCCAGCCTTGCTGCCTGCCAGCCTCCCTGCCAACCAGCAACCCCACAACCATGGGGAGGAAGCGAAAGCCTCAGCAACCTGCCGCCATCCCTGGCAAGAGGGACAGGGCCAACCTCCTGCCCCCTGCCCCTGATTCTGCTTCTGCTGGGGCTTCTGCTGAAGCTGCTCCTGGCGGTGGTGCTTCTGCTGGTGCTGGGGCTTCTGCTGTTGCTTACTCTGGTGAAGCTGCTCCTGGTCCTGCTCGACCTGCTCGACCTGCTCGTGCTCCTGGTCTTGCTCGTCCTGCTCGTCCTGCTCATGGTCCTGGTCTTGCTCGTGCTCCTGGTCCTGCTCGTGCTCCTGGACTTGCTGGCCCTGCTGGTGCTTACTCTGCTGCTGCTGATCCTGGTCCTGGTGTTCCTGCTGCTGCTGCTGCTGATGATGATGATTATGATCCCACTGGTGAGGATGATGATGCTGATTATGATCCTGCTGGTAAGGATGATGATGATGATGATGATGATGATGATGATGATGATGATGATGATGATCCTGCTGGTGCTGCTGCTGCTGGTGGTGTGGAGGAGCAGCCCCTACTACCTGGGAGCCCCTCTGATGAGGGCCCATCTGGTCCTGCCAAAGGGAGGAAGAGGCGTATGCGACAACGGGAGAGGAGGCAATACTCCATTGCGGAGATGCACAAGGATGAGGTGCTGGAGTGGCTGAGAGAGAACGACTATCTGTGGCGGAAGGGACACCAGCTGTACAGGGACACCAAGCGGAAGCAGGCTGCTTGGAGAGAGAGGGAAGAGAGTATGGGTTACACTTCGGAGGTGCTCTTCGGCTGGTGGAAACATATGCACACCTGGTACGGGAAGCTGCACCTGAAGAAATCTGGCCAGGCCACTGTAAAGCTGACAGACAGAGAGACCTATGTCATGGCCAGGTGCAGCTTCCTGAAGGGTGAGATCCGCCACCGAGGAGCACCAGCAGCCCCTCTCACTACCCTCTCTCTCAGGCAGCCTGCTGCCACCCAGTCCTCTTCCGGCCCAGAGTCAGTCCCTATCTCCAGGCAGGTTTCTGTGTGCCACGGCGGAGAACCCGCGGACAGGTGTGGTAAGTGTGGTGGAGTGCGTAGAGGACTCCCTGGTGCGGTGGGAGAAAGGAGACATTGAGTCCACCACAGTCCCAGCCGCATCCACCCCCCCAGCTCCGCCTCTGCAGAAAGGCAGAGAGCCGGAAAGCTGGAGGGGCAGAGCCACAATGTCCTGCTGGAGATCAGGGACACCATCCGCACCAGTATAGATCTCCTCTCTCAGCTGGTCCACACCAACTCCTCATCTTCCAACCACAAGCCCTTCCTCACCTATGTCAACCAGACCCTCAAGGAAATGGCAGATCCACAGTACCAGCAGGTGAAGGACCGGATCACCAAGCTGCTTCACAACCCTCCAGACCCAGAGGAACCTGCTCCCACCCAGTCCAGGCCTGCTCCTCCACCCCAGGTGATGTCCCTCCCATTCCAAGGCTTCCCACAGGCCCTCACCTACCAGGGCTATGGCTACCAGGAGTTTCAGCAGCACAGGCAGCAGCCCTTCCCAGTCCAGGCACAGAGTCATCGGGTGACACCATTGCCATCTCTTTCACTGATGCCACCAATGCCACCCACGCCAATGATGCCACTGACGACAGCGATGCCACCCACGCCAATGATGCCACCGATGCCAGCGATGCCACCCACGCCAGTCCTCACCCAGCTGCAGAGCAGACAGCCCCACTACACAACTCCTTCCTCTACCCCACAGCCAAGCCCTGCCTCAGTACATCTCTCATCAGTGCTGGGGCTAACACCCTATGGCATGGAGGAAGGACCTCTCAGCATCACGGGGCTGAGCCAGCTGTCCGAGACCTTTCTAAACACACCGTCCCCTGTTGTTCTCTCGAGGCCAGGCACTCCAGCACCACCCACCACCACAGCACCTGGACCCTTCACCCCTGAGACTGGGCACACCTC
>BLBF01000048.1:7702631-7724584 GCA_015471245.1 Laticauda colubrina | reverse complement strand
GGGTAGCTGGCTACCTGTGGACTTTATTTGGACACTTGACTTGGGTCTTTTTTTTTTTTTACAGCTTCTTGTCCAATAAAGTTTATCTTTGATTCACACACTTGCTTCATTTCTTTTTTTCAATAAAGTCTTGGTGGAAACTTTTAGAATTGGCTTAAGCCTTTGCATGCTTGTGGGATGGGTTAAGATAGCAGTGGGGTGGGCAGGGATACCTTTGGAATGAGCAGGGATACCTTTGGGATGGCTAATAGCTGTGGGATAGATAAACCTCCAGTGCAAGCATAGTGGGACTGTATGGTCCACCCTCCCAGGTGCCACACCTATGGCCTTTTATTATCAATAATAATGTAATCAATCATCCACACATGTCAACATAAACACAACTCTTTATTAAACGTCCTGTTTATTGTTGGCCCACCCAACATACATGGCCCAATCTCATCCGTGTGATGAGACAGGCTGAAGGAAGCATCCATTAAGCATCTACCATCCTGTCTTGCCACTCCACCACTCCAGCTGGGGAGTTGCACCAGTGTTTCAGGAGGTTGCGCTGCTTCTTCCCTTCCCGTGAGGCTCTGTTGTGGCCTTGCACATCCTGAGTGTCGATCAGGTTTCGTCCTTGCCTACATTCCCCAGGCTCCATGTCCCCATTGCCTTGTTGACGGTCCACAAGCCTGTTCTGCAAAACTGGGTAGCGGGTGCGCATGAGATTGTGCAGGATGCACCAAGCTTCCACGATCCTCCTCACGGTCTCTGGGCGATGCTGCATGGTGGTAAGAAGTACCTGGAACCTGTTGGCCAGGATGCCAAAGGCGTTCTCCACCACCCGCCTTGCCCTGGACAGCCTGTAGTTGAAGATCCTCTCTTCATGGTTGAGGAGTCTGGAAGTGTATGGCTTCATGAGGTAAGTTCTGAGGGAGAAGGCGTCATCCCCCATGATGAAGTAGGGCACATCTTGCATGTCGTTGGGCAGGGGGTCTGGATCTGGGAAGCCCACGATGAGGTTGCCTTCCAGCCCCTCCTTGAGGTGATGGTCATTGTATACCTGGGCATCTGAAGATGAGCCGTAGCCTGAAGCATTGATGTACATGAACTGGTAGTCAGCATCGACCATGGCAAAGAGGATGATGCTGAAGAAGCCCTTGTAGTTGAAATAAGTGGACCCCAACTTGGGCGGTGCTTTGCAGGCCACGTGCTTGCCATCTATGGCTCCAACGGTGTGTGGGAAGTTCCACCTCTGATATCACTGCTCTGCAACTTTCTTCCATCCTTCTTCAGTGGAGGGGCACTGGAGGAGCTCCTCCTTGTATTCTTCGATGATGGCCTGCACCACTTCTCTGACCACAATGCTGATGGTGTTGTGTGGCACCCTCCAGCCATACTGCATGCTTTTTTAGGTGGTCCCCGAGGCCAGGTGGCGCAGAGTGAGTGCCACCTTGACCCCAGGGTCCAGGCTGGGCCGGAAGTTGGTGTTTGCCTTGGTTAACCTGGGTGTCAGGCGCTGCACAACTTCGTCAAACATGGCTGGAGGCATTCTCATGAAGTTCTGGAATGCCCGAGTGTCTTCGTTCCTGAGCTCCACCATCAGCTTGTTGTACAGTCCGTACTCTGCTCTTCTCCCAATCCATTTTCGGACCCAGACGCTTCTTGGCCGCCTCTTTTTCTTCCCATAGTAGAGTTCACAGAGCCTGTAGATGGCTTCGTACTGTTGCAGAAGTATGGTGGCTGCCAAAAGGACTGTGGTACGATCCACAGTGGATATGACTGGATGCTGTGGAAGAGGAAGAGTCAGATGAAGGCTGCAGAGGTCTGCACAGGTGGGCTGCTGGTCTGAAAGTGAGATGCAGACGAGTTGCTCCTCCTTTTTATAGGCAGTATAGGTGTCTCTAGGCAACCTCTAGACATCCTTAATATCCGAGATAGATCCCCTCTGCGAACGTTTTTTCTGCTTTAAACGCTTTGTTTCTGTGCTGCATTCGTTCTGCATCCGTTCTGCATCTGTTCTGCGTCCATTCCGCTTCCTCCCTGCGTCCGGGCGGATGCGAGTTGCGCGGATGTGCAGAGGACGCCAAGCGGATATAGCGGATGCGTAACAGATGCGTAACGGATGCGTAGTGGATGCGTAGCGGATGCAGAACGGACAAACTGGATACATTTTCCCCGCAAAAGTTTTATGCAGCCCAAAACTTTTGGTGCGGAAGAAACGTCCATAAATGGATGCTGGACGGATAGAGAGGAAGCAAAACGGAGGCAGTGAGTATGGAACGGATACATCACGTTAACCAATGGATGGCAAGCTTTTTTGTCCATTTTACATCCTCTTTGAATCCGTTGGTTCAGTGTGACATGGGCTTTAGTGACCAGAACTGGACACAATATTCCAAATATGGCCACCCTAGGGCATTATAAAACCATATGATCAGTGTTTCTATTTTGAAATTCATGTTCTTAAAATATTAGCATTGCTACTATTAACTTTGTTCATGGTGATGCTTTAACCACCAAATATGTATGTATGTATGTATGTATGTATCTATATGTAGAACAGAACAGAATAACAGAGTTGGAAGGGACCTTGGAGGTCTTCTAGTCCAACCCTCTGCCTAAGCAGGAAACCCTACAACATTTCAGACAAACGGTTCTCAAATCTCTTCTTAAAAACGTCCAGCGTGGGAGCGTTCACAACTTCTGGAGGCAACTTCTGTTCCAGTGATTAATTGTTCTAACTATCAGGAAATTTCTCCTCAATTCTAAGTTGTTTCTCTCCTTGATTAGTTTCCACCCATTGCTTCTTGTCCTGCCTTCAGGTGCTTTTGAGAATAAGTTGAACCCCCACCTTCTTTCTGGCAGCCTCTTGGACACTGCAACACAATCTAAGATGTTGGAACATTGCTATCATGTCACTCCTAGTCCTTCTTTTCATTAAACTAGATACACCAAATTCCATCAATCTTTCTTGATATGATTTAGCCTCCAGTCCATTGGTGGGATTCAACTTTTTTTTACTACTGGTTCTGTAGGTGTGGCTTTGTGGGTGTGGCAGGGGAAACGATACTGTAAAATCTCCAGTCAGAGGTGGTATTTGCTGGTTCTCCGAACTATTCAACATTTCTGCCACTGGTTCCCCAGAACTGGTAAGAACCTGCTGAATACCCACCTCTGCTCCAGTCCCCTAATCATATTTGTTGCACTCTCTGCACTCTTTTCAAAGTCTCAACATCTTTTTTGCAATATGGCGACCAAAACTGAATGCAGTATTCCAAGTGTGACCCTACCAAGGCATTATAAAATGGTATTAATACTTCACGTGATCTTGATTCTATCCCTCTGTTTATGTAGCCTAGAATTGTGTTGACTTTTTTGGCAGCTGCTGCATACAGTTGGCTCATATTTAAGTGATTGCCCATTAAGGCTCCAAGATCTCTCTCACAGTTAGTACTATTGAGCAAGGTACCACATATACTGTATCTGTGCATTTTGTTTTTCTTTCCTAAATGTAGAACCTTACTTTTTTCACCGTAAAATTTCATTTTGTTAGATAGCACCCAATGTTCAAGTCTGTCAAGGTCCTTCTGTAGTACATGCCCAAAGAGCACTTCAATTTATTTACCACTTCACAGTGCTTTACAGCCCTCTCTAAGCAGTTTACAAAGTCAGCATATTGCTCCCAACAATCTGGCTCCTCATTTTACCAATGGAGGAATGCCTGGTGAAAATGACAGAATTAGTAGACCTGACAAAATTGACTTGCTTGATGAGAGGAAGGACAATAATATCTATGTTCATTAGTGACTGGAAACCCCTTATGGACTTTTTGCTGAAACAGGAAAAGAAAAGAACTTATGATTTATAGGTTTGGTGATTAGAAAGGGTAGACTACAGAAAGAAGGAAATTATGTTGTAACCTTTGAGAGAGAGAATAAAATATAAATGATCTTGCAGCTGATGTTAAGAAGATTGTTCCTTATAACTTTTTCCTTCCTTCCCCTCCCCACTTTAGATTGTAAAGAGAGTATCTAAAAGCTAAAAAGAAAACAAAAAGACCAAGATATCTCCTCAGCAGCAATCAACACCCAAATAAACAGAGATTAACACCAGCAATTAAGCAGCAAACAATACCCCAATGAAGCAACTATCATTGCAGACAAACAAGAGTAAACACAGTCCAACCAAGGAACTATCCAAAGGCAGACAACTAGGGGTGGGATTCAATTTTTTTAACAACTGGTTCTGTAGGCATGGCTTCGGTGGTGGGCGTGGCTTGGTGGTCATGTGACTGGCTGGGTGTGACCAACTCAATATTACTCACATTGAGGCACGTATCACCTCACCTGGCCTCTCGTGACTGGGGATGCTGCAACAGTCATAAGTATGAAAAATGGTCATAAGTCACTTTTTTCAGTGCCATTGTAACTTTGAATGGTCACTCCACACAAGCAAAGTACAGGCAAAGGAGGGAAAAAAACTCCAGAGAAGCTCCTGAGACAGAAAGTCTAGTCCTACCAAGAATGTAATAAGGGTTAAGGGAGAGGCAGTTTCTGTAAGCAACACCAGAATGTTTCCTTTGTGCATTCCTTACAGGATTAGGCCAGTAATTTCTTCTAACAACAGGTTCTCTGAACTGCTTAGAATGTTAATAACCAGTTCTAGTGAATAGGGGCAAACCTGTAGAATCCCACCCCTGCAGACAATGCATCCACAACAGGGCAACCCACTTGTATTTAAGCCCATGTCACACTGTACCAACGGATGGAAAGAGGATGTAAAATGGAAAGAAACACTTGCCATCCGTGGGTTAATGCGATGCTTCCGTTCTGTACTCTCTGCGTCCGTTTTTCATACTCTCTATCCGTCCAGCATCCGTCGACTGAGATTCCATCTGCTCAAAAAGTTTTGAGCTGCTCAAAACTTTTTGAGTGGAAAATGTATCCAATGCGTCCATTCTGCATCCGCAACGCATACGGGGAACATCTGTTCTGCATCTGTCGTCATCTGTTACGCGTCCGCTATATCCACTAGGCATCCACTGTGCATCCGCGCAACTCGCATCTGCTCCAGCGGAAAACGAACACAGGGAGGAAACAAAACGGACGCGGAACAGACACAAAGCGTTAGTAGCACAGATAAAGGATGAAAGCGGATGCAGCTCGCATACAAAGCATTAAAACGGAAAAAACGTTCACAGAGGGGACCTATCTCGGATATTTAGGATGTCTGCAGGATGCCTAGAGGATGCAAAAGGACACATAGTGGAAAACCTATATTTCCTATAAAAAGGGGGAGCAACTCACCTGCATCTCACTTTCAGTCCAGCAGCCCTGCTGTGCAGACCTCTGCAGCCTTCATCTGCCTCTTGCTCTTCCACAGCATCCAGTCATGTCCACCTTGGATCGTAACAAACTCCTTTTGGTAGCCAGCATCATTCTGCAACAGTGTGAAGCCATCTACAGGCTCTGTGAACTCTACTACGGGAAGAAAAAGAGGTGGCCAAGAAGCATCTGGGTCCGAAGATGGATCGGGAGAAGAGCAGAGTACGGACTGTACAACAAGCTGATGGTGGAGCTCAGGAACGAAGACACTCGGGCATTCCAGAACTTCATGAGGATGGCTCCAGCCATGTTTGACGAAGTTGTGCAGCAGCTGACACCCAGGTTGACCAAGCAGAGCACCAACTTCCGGCCCAGCCTGGACCCTGGGCTCAAGGTGGCACTAACTCTGCACCACCTGGCCTCAGGGACCACCAAAAGGAGCATGCAGTATGGCTGGAGGGTGCCACACAACACCATCAGCATTGTGGACAGAGAAGTGGTGCAGGCCATCATCGAAGAATACATGGAGGAGCTCCTCCAGTGCCCCTCCACTGAAGAAGGATGGAAGAAAGTTGCAGAGCAGTGGTATCAGAGGTGAAACTTCCCACACACTGTTGGAACCATAGATGGCAAGCACGTGGCCTGCAAAGTGCCAGCCAAGTCGGGGTCCACTTATTTCAACTCCAAGGGCTTCTTCAGCATCATCCTCTTCACCATGGTCGATGCTGACTACAAGTTCATGTACATCGATGCTTCAGGCAACGGCTCATCTTCAGATGCCCAGGTATACAATGCCAGTCACCTCAAGGAGGGGCTGGAACACAACCTCATCATGGGTTTTCCAGATCCAGACCCCTTACCCAGTGACACACAAGATGTGCCCTACTTCATTGTGGGGGATGACGCCTTCTCCCTCAGAACCAACCTTATGAAGCCCTACACCTCCAGATGCCTCACCCATTGTGAGAGGATCTTCAACTACAGGCTGTCCAGGGCAAGGCGGGTGGTGGAGAACGCCTTTGGCATCCTGGCCAACAGGTTCCAGGTACTTCTCACCACCATGCAGCATCTCCCAGAGACCGTGAGGAGGATCGTGGAAGCTTGCTGCATCCTGCACAATCTCATGCGCACCCGCTACCCAGTGTTGCAGAACAGGCTCGTGGACCTCCAACAAGGCAATGGGGACATGGAGCCTGGTGAATGGAGGCAAGGGTGAAACCTGATAGACACTGTGGATGTGCAAGGCCCCAACAGAGCTTCACGTGAAGGGAAGAAGCAGCGCAACCTCCTGAAACACTGGTGCAACTCCCCAGCTGGAGTGGTGGAGTGGCAAGACAGGATGGTAGATGCTTAATGGATGCTTCCTTCAGCCTGTCTCATCACACTGATGAGATTGTGCCATGCATGTTGAGTGGCCCTACAATGAATAGGGCATTTAATAAAGAGTTGTGTTTATGTTGAAATGTGTTGATCAATGATTACATTGTTATTGATAAAAAAGGGCCAAAGGTGTGGGACCTGGGAGGGTGGACCATACAGTCCCACTATGCTTGTACTGGAGGTTTATCTATCCCACAGCTATTATCCATCCCAAAGGTATCGCTGTCCATACCACAGCTATTACCCATCCCAAAGGTATCCCTGCCCATCCCACAGCTATTACCCATCCCAAAGGTATCCCTGCCCGTCCCACAGCTATTACCCATCCCAAAGGTATCCCTGCCCATCCCACTGCTATCCTAATCCCACAAGCATGCAAAGGCTTAAACCATTTCTAAAAGTTTCCACCAAGACTTCATTGACTAAAATAAATGAAGCAAGTGTGTGAAGCAAAGATCATCTTTATTAATAACAAGCTGTAAAAAAATAATGATCCAAGTGTCTTAAGCAAAGATAAAGTCAAAAGGTAGCAACCCAGTCTCTGGCATTCTTCTTGGTCACTCTGAGGCGTGCCCAGTCTCAGGGGTGAAGGGTCCAGGTGCTGTGGAGGTTGCTGCTGCTTGAGTGCTGGTCTGAGGTGTCATTGGGGTGCCTGGCCCCGAGTGGAAAACAGGGGACGGTGTGTGGAGGAAGCTCTCAGAGAGCTGGCTCAGTCCTGTGATGTTGAGAGCCCCTTCCTCCAGGACATGGGGTATCAGCCCCAATACTGATGACAGATGTTCTGAGGCTGGGCTTGGCTGTGGGGTGGAGGAAGGAGCAGTGTAGGGGGGATGTCTGGTCTGCAGCTGAGCGCGGTCAGGTGTGGGTGGCATCTGTGGCATCGCTGGCATATGTGGCATGGGTGGCATCTGTGGCATGGCTGGCATCGGTGGTGTTGGTGGCATCAGTGGCGTCGGTGGCACCGGTGGTGTACGATGTACTTGTGCTGGACTGGGAAGGGCTGCCTGTGCTGCTGGAGTTCCTGATATCCATAGCCTTGGTAGGTGAGGGCCTGTGGAAATCCTTGGAAGGGCAGTGACATCGCCTGGGGTGGAGGAGCAAGCCTGGACTGGGTAGGAGCAGGTTCAGCTGGGTCTGGAGGGTTGTGAAGAAGACCGGTGATCCTGTCCTTTATAACCTGGTACTGTGATTCCGACATGTTCATGAGGGTCTGGTTGACGTAGGTGAGGAAGGGCTTGCAGTTGGAGGATGGGACGTCGGTGTGTACCAGCTGAGAGAGGAGATCTACGCTGCTTCTGATGGTGTCCCTGATCTCCAGCAGGACAGTGTGGCTCTACCCCTCCGGTCTGCCTCTCTGCCTTTCTGTGGAGGTGAAGCTGGGGGTGGATGTGGGTTGGCCTCTTGTGGAAGTGCCCTCTCCTTGCTCCCACTGCGTTAGGGGGTCCTCCACGCGCTTCGCCATGGGTAGTGCAGCTGTCGGGGGGTTCTCCGTTGTGGCACACTCCACAGATACCTGCCTGGACACAGGAGCTGACTCTTGGCCAGAAGAGGACTGGCTCTCAGCGGGCTGCCTGAGAGAGAGGGTTGTGAGAGGGGCTGCTCCTCGATGGTGGATCTCACCCTCCAAGAAGCTGTACTTGCCCATCATGTAGGTCTCTCGGTCCGTCAGCCTGACCGCGGCCTGGCCAGATTTCTTGAGGTGCAGCTTCCCGTACCAGGTGTGCATGTGCTTCCACCAGCCGAGGAGGACCTCTGAAGTGTAGCCCAGTCTCTCCGCCTTCTCTCTCCAAGCCGCCTGCTTCCTTTTGGTTTCTCGATAGAGCCTGTGTCACTTCTGCGAAAGATACTCGTTCTCCCTCAGCCATTGCAGCACCTCATCCTCATGTTCCTCTTCAATGGAGTATTGCCTCCTCTCCCGTTCATGCGTATGCCTCTTCCTCCCTCTGGCAGGGCCATATGGGCCCTCATCAGAGGGCCTTCGAGGTTCTAGGGGCTGCTCCTCCACACCAGCAGCAGCAGCAGCAGCAACAACAACAACAGTAGCAGCAAAAGCAGGACCAGCAGCACCAGCAGCACCAGCAGCACCAGCAGGACCAGCAGCACCAGCAGGACCAAGATCAGCAACAGCAGAGTAAGCACCAGCAGCACCAGCAGGACCAGGAGCACCAGCAGGACCAGCAGGACCAGGAGCACCAGCAGGACCAGCAGGACCAGCAGGACCAGCAGGACCAGCAGGACCAGCAGGACCAGCAGGACCAGGAGCAGCGCCAGCAGAGTAAGCCCCAGCAGAAGCTCCAGCACTAGGAGCAGCACCAGCAGAGTAAGCACCAGCAGAAGCCCTAGCACCAGGAGCAGCGCCAGCAGAAGCTCCAGCACCAGAAGAGTCAGCCCCAGCAGCAGAAGCCCCAGCAGAAGCAGAATCAGGCCAGGGGGTGGGATGGTGGCCCTGTCCCTCTTGCCAGGGCTGGCAGCAGATGGCAGAGGCTTTCTCTTCTTCCCCATGGTAGTTGGCTTGCTGGCTGGCTGGCTGGCTGGCGCTGTGTCTGGCAGCAGGTCTTTCCTCTGAATGGTGACCTGCTTGCAAGCTGCTTCCCTTTATATCTGCGGGGCTGACGCAATGCATCCTCCACACATGCGCAGTGAACGCTTTGCATCTGCTAGCCATCCGCTAGGCTTCTGCTCTGCATCCGCTTCATCCGCTCGGCATCCGCTCGGCATCCACTCTTTCCACTGCGTGTCCGCTTCACTGTGCTCCCCCGGAAGCCCTGCGGATGTGCCATCCACTCCCATCTACTTCCATCTACTAGGCTTTCATGGAGCATCCGTTTTACATCCCCTCTACATCCTCCCCCCGTCCGTTCCTTTCCGTTGTTGTCCACTCTGGTTATGCAAATTTGGGGCACTTTTGAGAGCGGATAACAATGGATGGAACATTTTCTCATCCGCTGTGTCCTTTTTACAAATGTTTTGCATCCGTCGGCCAATGTGACAGGCCCTTTAAATCAAGAGCAAAATGTTACCTACTTGGGCAATGAAAATTCTGCAAGAAAACAAAATATTGGAAAACAGCAAGAATTCCACAATTCAGATCTTGCTCCAGGGAAGCCCGTGAGGCCCAAAAGCTCAGTTGTAAATCCATGTTTTTTTGTTTCACCAGAAAAGGCTTTCTTCCTACATTACACAAGTCCAAGCACTACCATTAAAGTGCAACTTACGAAGCTAGAGAGAATAGTTTTTCATTGGGCACCATGAAACAATAAAGGGAGGCAGATAATAAATAGGAGCCATATATTAAATCTAATATTTTTCCTGAGCAAAGTTTTTGAGTCTGTGTTTGTGACTCCGGCAATTTATCTGTTCTGGAGAATAAATGATGAGACATTATATCTTATAAGCAATCATCTGGGCATATTAGCCGGAACCTTAGAAGGATTGCAAGTATTTCATTAGCTGGCAAACCAAGTAGGATCTATTTCACAAAAACTGTGCAGGAAGCTGGTGTATTTACTAGGCATTTCAGCAATGGCTCATTGGAGTATTTTCACTTTTGTTCCTCTGATTGAAATACAAAAGATGAAATATTCTCTCCTGGGATGTGGCTTTAGTCACTGGCAGTCAATGAGAATGCAATTCACTGTGCAGCTTCATTTGTGTTTGTGTTTGTGTGTGTATCATTTTCTTTGTACAATTCTAACCATTTATCTGGGAAATTGCATTTATGGGATGGCTGTTGACAAGTAGAGTTTTCTCCTGGCCAACAGCACATAAAGGTGTTTTGGGATCTATAGAAAGTAAGTAAAATCTGCATTATAATTCTCAGGGCATCTCAGTATGTTGCTATATGATAAATATTTGATCAGCTGGGATCAATAAACCTCATTTGCTACCTGCTGAGATCTATATAAGGGACCATTGTCTTGGAAATGGGAGGGTTTGAGAGGTGTAAAATTACATTGCTTACACAGGGCCAATTACAGAATCAGAAACTCCTCCCTAAAGCATAAAATATACAGACATATTAACATGCATGAAAGTAGAACAGCTGAATTAAAATAAGCAAACAATGGAATCCGGTTGTCAGCATTCCAGCAAAACCCCATTCCAATCAGTAACTTCGAGATAGACATATCCCAAAGTTATCTTTATTAGGACAGTAATTGGCACATCTGTGGAATTCTGAATCTGAAAGTTTTCCAGCTTCCCACAATTTCCCAAACTACAAATCCATCTCCTCCTGGATATCATCACATCAGATGGCCCAATCACAATCTGTCCAATAGGAAGATCCTTATTTCATCCTTTGCCATATTCAATTACCTTGAACTAACAAAAGAATTTTATTTTGTCCACTTAGTGCTATTCAATTGGATCCACCTCCTTCCACTTTCTCAGGCTCATGGAAGCATGGAATATAGCTTCTGTTCTGTATGGAACTTGGTAGGTTCCAAGTACTTCATTCTGATTGACCAAAAAGGCTACTTACGGATTGGTTCAGGAAGCCACCAAATGGCGGGAAGAATTAAATAACTGTCATTGGCCACAAGCCGGCAGGCTAGCCGCTATATAAAGGGCTGCTGTAGCTTGGGCTATGTTTCGTTTCTTTACCTAGCGGTTTGAAATAAAGCGTTGTTGTTTGGAACCCGGTCTCCCGTGCTTCTTTCCATATGGAAGAGGGCTGTCTTCCTTACACACTGTGGACCGGCCGTATTCAAAATGGCGAAGGTGCTGGCGAAACCCAGAGATGTTAAGCAGATGACCTGGTCCGACCTGAACCGAATGCTCCGAACACACTACGCACCAGTGGTCTCAAATCTCATTAAATGACATGAATTTTACAAAAGCGACCAGAAGGAGGATGAAACCATAGCAGACTTTGTGGCAGCCTTGAGACACATTGGAGGGGCATGTGAGTTTCAAAACATGGACGAGGCTATGAGAGACCATGTAGTCCTTGGCCTGAAAGACTCTACCCTTCAGAGCAAATTACTCAACAGGCCGAATATAACCGTGTCCGAGGCCATTGCTGAGGCAACCGCCACTGAAGCAGTGAAAAAGTCAGCAGCCACCATGCAACAAATGAACGTGGTTCCCGGCCTGCTGACCCAAACGAGGGAGAAGAAGGCAGAGGGAGGAAAGAAACAGCCCATAGTGACAACCCACCATGAGGACGTCGAAACCCAGAGTGACACTGAACATGACGACGAAGATGTCCATAGACTCTGTTCAGATAGAAAATGGCACGAAAAGAGGAAGAATCCTGGTGGGAAACAAGCCAACCCCGAACATTCTGTCTCCGAGAATGACAAGGTGGTCTGAATTCCTTGCTGCCTACTCCTACATGCTATTCCACAGACCCGGCAAAGCCATCTCGCACGCCGACGCCCTGAGCCGTTTCCCGTTGCCCATCACAGAAGATGACCCTGCTCCAACTACCTCCACATTCCAACTGGAGACCTGCCCGGAGCTACCACTGACTGCAGCCGACGTCATGACGTCAAAGACCCTTTGACAGTGCGTATATTGAACTGGGTAGGTAAAGGCTGGCCGGAGGAAAAAAAAAAAAAACTGAGGCTTTTAAAACTTTCCGTGCCAGATAGACTGAGCTGTCTATCGAAAAGGGGTGCATCTTATGGGGTGACAGGATGGTAATCCCAAGCAGCCTCTAAGAAACCGTCCTAGGCATGTTGCACGAGGGTCACCCGGGCATAGTCAAAATGAAAGACCTTGCCAGGAGTTACGTCTGGTGGCCAGGGCTGGACAAAGACATAGAACACTGGGTTGCAACATGCCATGCCTGTCAGAAAGTGAGGCCTACCCCCCCACAGGCACCTGTACGAGACTGGGAAACTCCCGGGGGCCTTGGTCTAGGGTGCACATTGACTTTGCGGGGCCAACGAAGGGGAACAACTTTTTGATTGTTGTTGATGCATAATTGAACTGGTTGGAAGTCATCCTCATGGCTTCCACAACCACCGAGGTTGTCATGAAACAGCTCAACAAACTATTTGTGATGCATGGGCTGCCAGATGTACTGGTTTCGGACAACGGGCCTCAGTTTACCATCTTGCAATTCGAACAATACCTGGCTGCCCAGGGTGTCCATCATGCATTAACCACGCCAGCCCATCTGGCTGCGAATGGCAGGGTTGAACGCTTGGTTAGATATACTAAGGAAGGCCTAGAGAGAATGGACAAGAGGGACGTTCAAGACAAACTCAACCATTTACTAACATTGCAACATATTACACCTAATGCACCTAATAGCACTACGAATAAAAGCCCGGCTGAACTATTAATGAGTAGGAAACTATGGTCCTACCTGGACAGGTTACACCACATCTATACATGGGACAAGCCCCCCGACTCCTCTAGCAAATACCGTACCTTCAAAATTGACGACCTAGTCTATGCCAAGAACCTTACTGGGGACCCCCTATGGCTTCCAGCCACCATCACACAAGTCAGAGGCCCCCGGTCCTACCGACTAACGCTAGACGATGGGAGAGAATGGAAGCGGCACATAGACCAGCTTCGTTCCCGCAACCTCAAAAGAAAAACTGCCACAAAACCAAAATAAATTCCGATGAAAAAACAGCCAAGAAGGGGGGAAGTACAAATAAATAAAAAAGGTAGAGATGAACCTCCATAACAAGACTACAAACTCTGCAAAACAACAATCTAACCAAACAAAAAGAGCACTCACGGTTAGAGGAACCCCAAGAAAGAAGTCCGGGAGCAGGAGAACGAAGTGAGGCCTTCCCGGAAGGTGGCAGCCAGGCCAGCTCAACCAACCCGGCTAAACCAAGAAGGAGCAGCAGAGCCATCTCAACCGGCCCGAGAGACTCAGGAAGATTGAGAGAGGAAGCGATCCCGACCAAACCGCTTGAAGACCAAAACAAGACTGAGCCACGCAGGTCAACTAGAGCTAGGAAAAGCCCCACCTACCTGCGCGACTACATCACCCACGTTGGACTGAATTAAAGGGGGAGCGGTGTTCTGTATGGAACTTGGTAGATTCCAAGTACTTCATTCTGATTGACCGAAAAGGCTACTTACGGATTGGTTCACTAGAAACCAATCCGGGAAGCTGCCAAACAGTGGGAAGAGTTAAATAACTGTCATTGGCCAAAACCGGCAGGCTAGCCGCTATATAAAGGGCTGCCGCGGCTTGAGCTATGTTCTGTTTCTTTACCTAGCGGTTTGAAATAAAGAGTTGTTGTTTGGAACCCGGTCTCCCGTGCTTCTTTCCAGATGGAATAGCTTCCAAAGCTGACACCACTGTGAATAATAAAAACAAACTGTAAAGGCTAGGTTCCACTGGCAGACAGACGCAAAACGTATGCATAAAGGACACAGCAGATGAGCAAAATTTTGGGGGTGGCTCCATCTGTTGTCATCAGCTCCAAAAAGTGGTGAAAGTTTGCATAAACAGAACGGAAAAGAACGGAAAAGAACGGAGGGGGTAGTACGTAGCGGGGATGTTAAGTGGATGTTCATAGGAAGCCTAGCGGATGACAGCAGATGGAAGCACATGACACATCCAAAGGGGTTCCGGGGCAGAATTTCAAAGCGGACGCATAGTGGAAGAGGCGGATGCATAGCGGACGACACGGATGCATCACGGACGCCTATAGGAAGCAAAGCGGATGCTGCACGGATGGATATCTGATGCAAAGCATTCACTGCGCATGCGGGGAGTATGAATTGCATCAGCTCTGCGGATATAAAAGGATGCAGCTCGCACGCAGTCAGCATTCAGACGAAAGACGTGCTGCCATATACATTTTGAAGGAACACCATGGTTCGTCAGTCAGGGAAGAAGAGGAAGCCGGTGCCTACTCGTGCCAACCCTGGCAAGGACAGAGCCAGCATCCCACCCCCTGGCACTGACTCTGAAGCTGCTAGTGCTGGTGCTGGTGGTGCTACTGCTGCTGGTGCTATTGCTGCTGTGATGGACCAGCCTCCTTCAAAGCTCTGCTGCTGAAGGCCCTGCTGCTCAAGCCCCTGAAGGCCCTGCTCAAGCCCCTGCCAGAGGGAGGAAGAGGCAAGGGAAGGAGAAGGTAGAGAGGAAACAGTATACTGTTTCAGAGGACCATGAGGAGGAGGTGCTGGAATGGCTGAGGGAGAATGAGTACCTGTGGAAAAAGGGCCACAGACTCTATCGCGACACCAAGAAGAAACAGGCAGCTTGGAGAGACAAGGCAGAGAGCCTGGGCTACACTGCAGAGGTACTTCTGGGATGGTGGAAGCACATGCACACCTGGTATGGCAAGCTACACCTCAAAAAATCTGGGAAGGCTGCTGTCAAGCTCACTGACCGGGAGATGTACGTCATGGCCAAGTGCAGCTTCCTGGAGGCTGAGGTCCACCACAGAGGAGCAGCCCCTCCAACACCCCTTTCCCTCAGACAGCCCACAGACAGCCAGTCCTCTTCCATCCAGGAGACAGCTACCGTGTCCAGGCAGGTGTCTTTGGAGGGCTCCACGGCAGAGACCCCCCCGACAGCTGCACTCCCCATGCCGCCAGACTTGGAGGATCCCCTGTCACAAATGGAGGAAGAAGCGTCAGACACTAGAGACCAATTCACCCCCACCCCCACCCCCAGCTCCACAGGATGCAGGCAGAGAGTCAGACTGGAGGGCCAGAGCCACACTGTCCTGTTGGAGATCAGGGACACGATGAAGACCAGCACAGAACTTCTCTCTCAGCTGGTCCACTTGGACAGAGGATCCTTCAGCTGCCACACTTTCATCACCTACGTGAGCCACACCCTGAGGGATATGCCCGAGGCCCAGTATCAGGTGATGAAGGAGAAGATAACAGCACTTCTGCACAACCCTCAAGGCCCAGCTGAAGCTGCTCCTACCCAGTCCAGGTCTGGTCCTCCACCCCAGGCAATGTCACAACCCTTCCATGGCTTTCAACAGCCTCTCACCCACCAAGGCTACGACTATCAGGACTTCCCACAGCAGAAGCAGACCTTCCCAGTCTAGGTCCAGGTTCATTGCATGCCACAGACACCACACCTCACCCAGCTGCAGACCAGACAGCCCCACTACACTCCTCCTTCCTCCACCCCACAGCCAAGCCCCTCAATGGACAATCTGTCATCAGTCTTGTGCCTGACATCCAGGTACTTGATGAAGGGCCTCTCAACCTCACAGGACTGAGTCAGATCTCTGAGAGCTCCCTGAACTCAAGCCACAGCCACCTCCACAGTCCCTGGCCACTTAACAGCTGAGACCATGGACATGACTCAGAGTGACTGAGAATAGTGCCAAAGATTGAGTTGTTACTTGTTCACTTTATCTTTGCTTAAGACACTTTACTTGGTTCATTTTGCTTATTTAATACAGTCATAAAGGTTACCTAAGAAAGTTAATAAAGGTTATCTTTGCTTGAGACACTTGGTTCATTTTTTTTTACTTAATAAAGTGTTGGTGAAAACCTTGAACAATTGGTTAAGCCTTTGCATGCTTGTGGGATAGATAAAGATAGTTGTGGGATAGATAAACCTCCAGTGCAAGCATAGTGGGACTGTATAGTCCACCCTCCCAGCTGCCATACCTATGGACCTTTATTATCAATAACAATTTATTTATTGATCAACACATTTCAAAATAAAAAAGCTCTTTATTAATGCCCTATTCATTAAGTATCTACCATCCTGTCTTGCCACTCCACTGCTCCAGCTGGGGAGTTGCACCAGTGTTTCAGGAGGTTGTGCTGCTTCTTCTCTTCACGTGAAGTCTGTTGGAGCCTTGCACATCCACAGTGTCTATCAGGTTCCGTCCTTGCCTCCATTCACCAGGCTCCATCTCCCCATTCCCTTGTTGATGGTCCACAAGTCTGTTCTGCAACACTGGGTAGCGGGTGCGCATGAGATTGTGCAGGATACAGCAAGCTTCCACAATGCTCCTCACAGTCTCTGGGTAATGCTGCAGGGTGGTGAGAAGTATCTGGAACCTGTTGGCCAGGATGCCAAAGGCGTTCTCCACCGCCCGTCTTGCCCTAGACAGCCTGTAATTGAAGATCCTCTCTTCACGGTTGAGGTGTCTGGAAGTGTAGGCCTTCATGAGGTAAGTTCTGAGGGAGAAGGTGTCATCACCAATGATGAAGTAGGGCACATCTTGTGTGTCATTGGGTAGGGGGTCTGGATCTGGAAAACCCATGATGAGGTTGCATTCCAGCCCATCCTTGAGGTGACTGGCATTGTATACCTAGCTATCTGAAGCTGACCCGTTGCCTGAAGCATCGATGTACATGAATTTGTCGTCAGCATCCACCCTGGCAAAGAGAATGATACTGAAGAAGCCCTTGTAGTTGAAATAAGTGGACCCTGAGTTGGCTGGAGCTTTGCAGGCCACGTGCTTCCCATCTATGGCTCCAATGGTGTGGGGAAAGTTCCACCTCTGATACTACTCTTCTGCAAGTTTCCTCCAGCCTTGTTCAGTGGTGGGACACTTGAGGAGCTCCTCCACGTATTCTTTGATGATGGCCTGCACCACTTCTCTGACCACAATGCTGATGGTGTTATATGGCACCCTCCACGCATACTGCATGTTTTTGTATGTGGTTCCACAGGCCAGGTGGCGCATAGTCAGTACCACCTTCAGTACAGGGTCCAGGTTAGGATGGAAGTTGGTGCTCGGCTTGGTCAACCTGCGTCTCAGACACTCTACAAGTTCATCAAACATGGCTGGTGGTATCCTCATGAAGTGATGGAATGCACGAGGGTCTTCATTCCTCAGCTCCACCATCAACTGGTCACAGAGTCCAAATTCCATTCTTCTCATGAACCATCCTCAGACCCACACAGCTCTTGGATGTCTCCTTCTTCTCCTTGTGTATAAAAGGTGAAACAGTCTGAACAGGGTTTGGTCCCGGTGATGAATGATCGCAACTTCCATACGGACTGTGTCATGATCCATGGTGGAGAACAATGGATGATGTGGAAGACCAAGACCAAGGGTGAAGAGGTCTGTACACCACGGCTGCTGGACTCATCCTGAGATCCAGATGATTTCCTCCCCTTTTTATAGGAAATATCGGTAGTCCGCTACGTGTCCTTCTACATATTTTAGACATACTCCAGACATCCTAAATATCTGAGATACATCCCAGATACAAACGTTTTGTCCATTTTAATCCTTTATATACGAGATGCATCCGCTTACATCCTTTCTATTTCTGGGCTAGTAAAGCTGTGTGGACGTTCCGTGTACCTTTCGTTTCCTCCCTCTTTCCATTTTCAGCTGCAGTGGATGTGAGTTGCGAGGATGCCCAGAGGATGCAGAGAGGATACAGTGGATGTTTAACGGATGATAACGGACATAGAACGTTTGTTGCCCGTTTATGCCGCAGATGTACATCATACGCGGCAGAAAGTTCATCCGTTCAAAAAGTTTTGTGCAGCTCAAAACTTCTTGAACGGATGAAATCTCAGTGGACGAATGCTCCAGGGATAGAGCGTTTGAAACACGTATGCAGTGAGTATACAACGGATGCATCGTGTTTTCCAACAGGTGGCAAGCTTTTTTTAACGTTTTACATCCTCTTTGCATCCATTGGTGCAATGGGACAGGGGCTTAAAAATGAGGCAAAGCTGTAGGTAATTCTTACTTAAAAACCATTCACTTACTGACAGTTCTAAGTTAAAACAGACTCTCCCAAAGTTATTTACAACTAACTGCAAAGTTCCAATGGTGACACACACACATGCTTCACGTGTTTATGTGACCATATTTCAGGTGTTTTGGCATTTGGTCCATCTTTATGGCTTGTTGCAGCATTCCGTGGTCACTTGACATGATCTACCATTTTTATTTTTGCCAGAAACCAGGCTTTTTTGGCCAGTTTCTGGCAAAACATGCCCATAGGAATGCATTGACTTGCCTAACAACTATAGTGACTGCTTAACGACCACTTCAGAAAAGGTCATAAAATCAGATTAGTTATGTAGGTGGGTAAATGGAAATTCCAGGTTCCATTAGTCATAATTGAGGACTACCTATAGAAGACCAAGGTTGGATAATGAAGGCCATTAAATTGGTCCCAATGAAATGATTGGTTGAGATGGCAGATCAAGAAACAGACCTGGATCTTGTAGCAGAATGCAAACTATAAATAGATTTTTTTTATGAATTAAGAAGATAAATTACTTTCAGGTGCCTTTTTAAGAGACAATTGGACTTCCTGACAATTGGACTTTGAAGACATTTTGTTTCTCATCCAAGGAGCTTCTTCAGCTCTGACTGGATGGTGAGGAATGGAAGGAATTGTCAGCTGATCATTTGCATCCTTTTAGAGTGTTGTTGAGACCACCTTAAGTTTATCTGATACAGATTAACAGAGTTGGAAGGTACTTTGTAGGTTATCTAATCCAGCCTCCCACCCAAGCAGACTCTTTGCCATTTCTGACAGATGGCAGTCCAGTCTCTTCTTGAAAGCTTCCAGTGATGACGCTCTCACAACTTCTGAACATCTTTTTATGCTTTTCTTCACCAGGAACATCCCATTCCAGATCTTAATTGGTCACATTTAGGTGGGACAAGCACTGATTCCCTCACAACATACAATTGCCCAATCAGACTTAGAATGGAAGGTGTGTTATGAAACTTGTTGGTTTGACCAATCAGATCATCTGAGGTTGTGAGGTAATGAACTAAAGGTCCTGTCACACTGCCCAATGGATGCAAAATGGACACAACAGACGAGCAAAATGTTCCATCCGTTGTTATCCGCTCTCAAAAGGGGCAAAAATTTGCATAACCGGAGTGGATAACATGGACGGGGGGAGGACACAAGGCGGATGGAAAATGGATGCAGAGCGGAAGCCTAGCAGATGGAAGCAGATGAGAGCAGATGGCACATCCGCTGGGCTTCCGGGGGGCCTCAGCAAAGCGGACGCGGAACAGATACAGCGGATGCAGAGTGGACGCCGAACGGATGAAGCGGATGCACAGCGGATGCACAGCGGATGAAGCAGATGCACAGCGGAAGCCTAGCGGATGCACAGTGGAAGCCTAACGTATGTCGAGCATTAATTGCGCATGCGGGGGGGATGCATTGCGTAAGCCACATGGATATAAAGGGAAGCAGTTCGCACGTGGCCAGCATTCGGAGGAAAGACCTGCTGCCGGATACATCGAGTCCTTGCCTGCCCTGCCTGCATGCCTGCCTGCAAGCCTTGCTGCCAGCCTTCCTGCCAGCCTGCCTCCAAGCCTCCTGGCCAGCATCCCTGCCAGCCTTGCTCTCTGCCTGCCTGCCAGCCTTGCTGCCAGCCTGCCTTCCAGCCTCCCTGCCAGCCAGGCTTCCTGCCAGCCTTGGTGCCAGGCTTCCTACCAGGCTTCCTGCCAGCCTTGGTGCCTGCCAGCCTCCCTGCCAGCTTCCCTGCCAGCCTCCCTGCCAGCCAGCAACCCCACAACCATGGGGAAGAAGCGAAAGTCTCAGCAACCTGCCTCCATCCCTGGCAAGAGGGACAGGGTCACCCTCCCACCCCCTGTCCCTGACTCTGCTTCTGCTGGGGCTTCTGCTGCTCAGGCTCACTCTTCTGGTACTGGAGCTTCTGCTGAAGGTGCTCCTGGCGGTGGTGCTTCTGCTGCTGCGTACTCTGCTGAAGCTGTTCCTGGTCCTGCTGGTCCTGCTGGTCCTGCTGGTCCTGCTGGTCCTGCTGGTCCTGCTGGTCCTGCTCGTGCTCCTGGACTTGCTCGTCCTGCTCGTCCTGCTCGTGCTCCTGGTCCTGCTCGTGCTCCTGGTCCTGCTGGTGCTGCTGGTGCTGGTGCTGCTGGTGCTGCTGGGGGTCCTGGTGCTTACTCTGCTGCTGCTGATCCTGGTCCTGCTGATCCTGCTGCTGCTGCTGATAATGATGATGATGATGATGATCCTGCTGCTGCTGCTGATGATGATGATGATGATTATGATCCTGCTGGTGATGATGATGATGATGATGTGATGATGATGATCCTGCTGCTGCTGCTGCTGCTGGTGGTGGTGTGGAGGAGCAGCCCCTACCACCTGGGAGCCCCTCTAATGAGGGCCCATCTGGTCCTGCCGAAGGGAGGAAGAGGCGTATGTGGGGACGGGAGAGGAGGCAATACTTCATTGAGGAGGAACACGAGGATGCGGTGCTGGAGTGGTTGAGAGAGAATGACTATCTGTGGCGGAAGGGACACCGGCTGTACAGGGACACCAAAAGGAAGCAGGCTGCTTGGAGAGAGAAGGCGGAGAGTATAGGCTACAATTCGGAGGTGCTCCTCGGCTGGTGGAAGCACATGCATACCTGGTACGGGAAGCTGCACCTGAAGAAATCGGGCCAGGCCACGGTTAAGCTGATGGACAGAGAGACCTACGTCATGGCCAGATGCAGCTTCCTGGAGGGTGAGATCCACCACTGAGGAGCACCAGCAGCCCCTCTCACTACCCTCTCTCTCCGGCAGCCTGCTGAGAGCCAGTCCTATTCCGGCCGAGAGTCAGTGCCTGTCTCCAGGCAGGTTTCTGTGGAGTGTGCCACGGTGGAGAACCCGCGGACAGCTGTTGTAACCATGGTGGAGCGTGTGGAGGACTCCCTGGTGTGGTGGGAGAAAGGAGACATCGAGTCCACCACAGTCGTAGCCGCATCCACACACCCCCAGCTCCACCTCCACAGAAAGGCAGAGAGCCAGACAGCAGGAGTGGCAGAGCCACACTGTCCTGCTGGAGATCAGGGACACCATCCGCACCAGTATAGATCTCCTCTCTCAGCTGGTCAGCACCGACTCCTCATCCTCCAACCGCAAGCCCTTCCTCACCTATGTTAACCAGACCCTCAAGAACATGGAGGAACACCAGTACCAGGTGGTGAAGGACCGGATCACCGATCTGCTTCACAACCCTCCAGATCCAGAGGAACCTGCTCCCACCCAGTCCAGGTCTGCTCCTCCACCTCCACCACAGGTGATGTGCCTCCCATTCCAAGGCTTCCCACAGCCCCTCAACTACCAGGGCTACGGCTACCAGGAGGTCCAGCAGCACAGGCAGCAGCCCTTCCCAGTCCAGGCACAGAGTCATCGGACGACAACGTTGCCACCGGTTCCACTGATGCCACCGATGCCACCCACGACAATGATGCCACCGACGACAGCGATGCCACCCATGCCAGTCCTCACCCAGCTGCAGACCAGACAGCCCCACTACACTACTCCTTCCTCCATGCCATGGGATGTCAGCCCCAGTACTGATGACAGATGTACTCAGGCCGGGCTTGGCTGTGGGGTGGAGGAAGGA